>VZTI01000220.1:949122-1056588 GCA_013397865.1 Struthidea cinerea
GGGAAGGGAAGGGAAGGGAAGAACGAAAGAGGTGTCGGCATCTGTGCCAATTTAGTGAGCACATTTTATAGCACCCTGCAGCCAACAGACAGGAAAAGAAGATTCAAACTTGCGCATCCCACTAAGTGCCAGAAGCAGAGGATGGAGAAGCAGCAGGCTCAGACAGCTGGGTAGGGATCATCCCTCATCCTTGTCCTGGCAGCGATCCCTGTACCTTGGGGACACCGTGCACGCCGTGGTACAAGGCTGGACGTTATGCTCATCTCAGATCAGAGAGGTGACCCTGACCCAGGAGCTGCTCCCCCTGGAACAGGCAGCCTACAGAAGCTATGAAACCCCAGAAAGTGAATGGTTTTTAATGTTGAGCTCAAAATCCTCCAGGAGTTTCCCGGTCAGATAAATTACAAACCATGCAGGATGTTTATACGAACTAAAAGCTCTTCAGAAAGTATGGAGGAAAAGCTCACATCCAAACCAGTGCTTTTCTCAACAGGGATTTTCTCCTAACTTAACTTTTGGATGAAATCTCTCCTTCTGTGGGGAAATGATGCTTGAGGAGTCGTGAGGAATTTGCATTTCTTTTTCTCACTGGTTTCCTACTTCCATTCCTGTTTAAAATAGTTGATGTCTGGAGTGTCACATTTAAATCCCCTCTTCAGCTGACTGTGCCTGGGCTGCAGTGAGTTCAGCCAGAACATTTGAAAAATGATATTGGCAGCCTTGGGTACCATAACTCTGTAATCCCAGTAAAAACGAGCATCTATTGCATTCTGGGGCCTTCTCCCCATCCTGTCACTGTGGACACAGCATCTTTCAGCTGCTGACGAGGCTGGACAATGACTGAACACTTTCTGTATGTGTCACTGGGTTTATTATCTAACAACTAGGTAAAATATCTTAGGATATTCAAGTGCATTTTGGTGTTTCCTGGGAGATTTATATCCTTAGGCTCCTGAGGAATTTTTCGAGCACCTCTCAAGCTCTCCCCATCTCAGAGGTCACTGCAGATGCCTTTGTAGCTGCACATTCCCATGCCAGAGTCCTCTGCCAGCCCCTGGACCAGGGAGGTTTGTGCCCTTCTCCAGGCTGCAGTTCTGGGCGGATTCAGCACTCACAGGGAAAGCAATCAGGGAAAAATCATTCGAGTCTGAACAAATATATCACAGAAGATGTAAGCAGTGGCCACAGGCCAAAATTATTTGCTAAAAACTTGAAAAGCCTCCAAGCTAGATAAACAGAAGGCTATTTCCTGAGGACAGGAAGGAAACAGCTCGACTTTGTCGTACCTTCACCTTCCCACAAGCCCTGACAGTCTAATTGGCTTTCTGATCCAGATGGACACACAGAAATCCTGATTAGCCATTGTTCCCTTTTCGTGCATTCAGCATTTCCCGACCCCTCTCTGCCATTCAGCTCTTCCTTCTCTGAGGAGCCAGCAGGATGCAGATTATGGCATGATTATGTTCTCCTCCAACCTGCATTTTAGGCAGCTCTCAGTGTCAATCCCACTATTTCTGCCACTGCGCTCCTACGTGAGGCAAGGAGCTCGAATGTTATGTGCGTGAGGATGTAACAGAGCTGGAAAATGTGTGTTTGAGAGAGCTGAGCCTGCTCCTCTCTGCTCTTTATCTCTCACCCCTCTATCTGCCTGATAAACTTAATTAGTTCAGTTTTCTAATTTCACACAATTCTTCCTTATCACGGAGCAATCACGTCGTGTTCAGGAGCTAATAACACACCTCAAATGCTCAGCCACGTGGAGGGAAGACCTTGGTGGCTGGGGGACATCAGAGCAAGGTTCCTCCAGCTCAGCACCTCATCTCTGGCCTTGGCCAGCAGCAGGAACTCAGGGGTGAGAGATAAGAACAGAACAAGCACCCCCAGCTGGCACTCCCTGAGAGCAGCAGTGGCAGGGACATCTCAGGGTTTGACAGCCCCGGAGAGGCTCCCTGAGCTCCCCTTCCCAAACTGTCACATCTTTTCGGAATCTATCGATGCTTTTTACACCGACACCCACCTGTGGCAGCTCCAGCGCTTCGTTATGTGAATAAAAAAGCCCTTTCCTTTGCTCTAAAGCTCCATTTGATGTCTCCTAATTTTGAGGTTATGACGAATATTCAGTAATTGTCCCCTCTCCAGCGTGACATTCAACCTTGTTTCATCATGCTCTTTTTCTCCGTCATCTCCTTTCAAAAGTGACAAAGCCTAGTCTATTTCCTCTCCTCGGATAAAAGCTGCTCCATACCTTTGATCACAATTTTTGCCCTTCTCTGTACTTTTTCTGGATATAATCTCTCTTCTGAGATGGAGCTGGGGAGGGGAAAACAAGAACTGCATGCAGAACTCAAGAAGTGAGTGCTCTGTGGATTTATAACGTGGTAATGAGGGTTCTTGTTTTATCCTCTATTTCTATCTCAGTAATTCCTATGATCCCTTTTGCTTCTTTGGCTGCTGCTGAGCACTCAGGCTTCAGAGCACACTGAAATGCAGAACCTATTCTTTATGAGGAGTTTCATGTCTTTTAATGAACTCTGCTGATCTGGGGGAAAATGCACAGCCCCTACCTATCCACGCCTGGAACAATGCCCAAGGTGCCTGTCTGGTGGGAGTGGGGGGATATTGGTTCTCCAGGATTTCAGAGGGCTGACAATGTGCACTTCCTTTCATTAGATGTTTTTCAGGCACTTAAAGCTCAGCTCCACGCAGTGGCTGTGTGAGGTAGGTAAGAGTCATTAAATGGATTTCACAGATGGAGAAAGTGAGACAGAGAGATTTGTCCCATTCACTTAGGAACTGTCACGGAGCCAGGAACAGACCCTGAAAACGAGACCAGGCTTCCCTTCCAACAGCTGCTGCGAGTGAAAGGGCTGCTCCAGGGACTGTCCCCACCTGGGGCTGCATGGCCTCACAGTGCCTTATGTCTCTACTCTTGCAGCTTGGAGTCTTTATCATGACAGGGAAAAGAAAAGAGTCCCTGTTCCAGTGAGTTGGTGGATAACTACATTATCCTATCCCATCCCATCCCATCCCATCCCATTTCATCCCATCCATAACTATTCTCTCAAGCTAGCAAAGGTGCCAGCAAAGCAAGCCACAAAGTTCTTTTGGATTGCCCTTCTTTTGGAGCCACCTGGTCTAGTGGAAGGTGTCCCTGCCCATGGCAGGGGGTGGAACTGGATGAACTTTCAGCTCCCTCCCAACCCAAACCATTCTGTGATTCTGTGATCAAGCACAGGCAATATCTGGGAGTTATTGCTGCCTGGGAGTTATTGTTGTTGGTTATCAGGCTGTTGTTGGTTATCAGGTTTGGTGGAGTGAATCAACAGGCACAGGACCCTTATCACAAACTGTTCTCACTCGTGGACACTCTGCTTACCAACCTCAGCAGTGAAATGGGCACAGACATTGAGATTTATCCTCAGCTGATCTCCTACTAGAACAAAACTTGCACTGCAAAGGAAATTTCTGGAATTTTGTACTGCAAAAGGCTCTGCTCTGTTTTTCCTGTGGAGAAGGAGCCTAATCCTGTCAGCTTGCACTTTGGGGACTTGTCTGCAACAGTGTCAGAAAAATGTCACCGCCAGCATCTGCTGTCCTGACGTATCTGAACTACCTCTGAACTACCTAAAACTGGGAAACGACCCTGGCAGCTCCACAGTTGTAAAGAGGGCACTTTGGAGGAGAAAGAAAGGACTTCTAATGTGGAGAAGGGTATTTTCTCTTGAGACTGATTAACTTCCAGGTAGCTTTGGAACAAAGACATCAATGAAGACCCTGTCCCATGAGGTACAAATTTTCCCCGTGGCCCTTGCAGCACTGTGATCCCTTTAAATAAAATACTGAGAGTTCTGCGTTAGGCTTTTACAAACAGTTTTAAAGTCTGGATATATTTTACAGCGAGAATGACAGATAAATGCTGACTGTTCATGCAAGGGGTTCATTGAACTTTTGGAAGATGTTGGATCCATAGTGAAGAGCCCATAAAGCCCCTCTCCGTGTGGGAATGAGCCAAAGGAATCGCATCCACTACAGCAAATGGGTCATTCCCAGAGGGAGAGGGGTCCTGGGATCAAACTGCTCTCTCTGCTGCTGTCTGTCCCAGAGCTCCCTTGACAATGCCACTATCGCACAAAATGCAAAACCAAGGGGAAAAGATTCCAGCTACTCCTGCTGTTTGTGGATAAATTAAACCCAGAAAAGGCGGAGACAGCTGGAAATCTGACAGGAAAACTGGGTTTTCCAGGGAGAACGCTAGAGCCAATTTACAGTTAATTACTGTGATTTGGAACAGCTCTGTGAGTAAATTCCAGTCTCTGATTGTCCAAGTAAGGAAGATAATTGTTTCCTGAACTGTGTCCATTGTGTACTTAAAATGTTGTCAGACCGTTCCTTTGTCAAACTCGGAGGAGGTTTGGTTTTCAGCGATGGGAATCTGCTACTCTGCTGTTACCAAGCAGCTAAAATCCAAAAGCTGAGCATCTTACCTGCCACAAACACAGTTTACTGAGCTCCACAACCGTGCATATTCTATGTATTGCGGAATCTTTGATTCTCTGATTTATGAAGCCACCTCTCCTAGTGATGAGGCTGCTGGACAATGAGTGATTCCACAGCTGGCAAAGCAGTCCTGACAGCACTGGTGAAATGGTTTTGAGGACAAAGAGGCCTGGAAAGCCACTGGACACTGCCAGTATGAAAATGTGCCAAGCGCTGCAGTGCTGCAATGGGCACAGAGAGGGGTGGGCAGCAGGAGAGAAGGGATGGCTCTTGGAAAACCCACCAAATTGTGTTATTTATTCTTAGCTTTTTCTCTTCAGAGCAACTAGAGGGGAATTGATTTGTAGAGATTCATCTAACATTTGAAAAAAAGATAGAATCATGGAATCGTTTATGTTGGAGAAGCCCTCTGAGATGACTGAGTCCAACCATTCCCAGCACTGCCAAGGCCACCACTGCCCCACGTCCCCAGCTGCCACATCCACATGGATTTTAAATCCCTCCAGGGATGGGGATTCCACCCCTGCCCTGGGCAGCTGTGCCAGGGCTGGACAGCCCTTTCCATGAAGAAATTCCTCCTGGTGTCTACCCTGCCCCTCCCCAGGCCCAGCCTGAGGCCGTTCCCTCTCCTCCTGTCCCTGTTCCCTGGGAGCAGAGCCCGACCCTCCCCGGCTGCCCCCTCCTGTCAGGGAGTTGTGCAGAGCCACAAGGTCCCCCCTGAGCCTCCTTTTCTCCAGGCTGAGCCCCTTTCCCAGCTCCCTCAGCTGCTCCTGGGACTCCAGCCCCTTCCCCAATATTGATTCATTCATTAAAAGTCAAACCAAACACTTAGGAGCTCAAATGCCACTGAAATCTTGGCTCACCTGAGTCCCGAGCAGGTGCTGAGGCTGACGGAGGACTCGGGGTACCCCTGCACGTGGCCATGGTAATAGCAGTGACCCTGTGGCAGGAAGAGAAAACATTTCAATGGTCACAAATGCTCTTTGCTCCTGGTTTTCCAGCCCTTTTATTTCAAGGTGATTATCAGTTCCAGGCTACAGCATTCAGATTCACACTGACAGCACCTTTCCTGTCCCACTAGGTATTCGCTGTGCTTAACAGGCCAAACACTTCCTAAATGGAAACCTTGGGTGCATCTTAAACCCCAAAAGGTTATAGGAGCTTGTTTTGTTTTGTTTTGTGTTCTTATTTTTTAAAGGATCAATAATGTTAAATTTGTGTGACTGCCCCCCTTTTTCTGTGTTATTTATTTAAAGCTGCAATATGGAATATTTTATAAAATTAATCAGATGAACAAATCAGCTGCCACATTTTACTGCTGTCTAGCAGTAAAATGTGTCTATTTTTATTTAAGGGCATTTAGACCTATATCTAAATCTAGATCTAAATAGATCCATATCTAGATCTATTTAGAGTTAGATCCATCCCTATAGGAGGTAGGTATGCAAAAAGAGAAGTATAACAAAGCCAATCCCAACCCTATAACTTGAAAAAGAAATCACAGAGCAAATGAAGGGGAAGGAAAACAGGTTGTAAAGGAAACTTTTTATTGAAATACCCAACCAGGTAGCTGCATGTTATTAAAAACAACCAAGAATAAGGGGAGGTCTTCTATTTTGAGAGACAACAGTCCAATTTCATTTTGTGGCTAGGTTATTATATTTCTTTAATAATCCAGCGCTTCCTAAAGGCACCCACAACAGAGGGTTTCTAAGCACATCCACATATCTGTCTGGAATCAAGGCTAATTTTATTGTTGACTAAAGGTTACATTGCATTCCGAATTATGTGACTGGCTGGGAAGCAAGGATTGTGTCACGTCCAGCATTTCTTTCCTCGTGGTCCTTTGATGCCACCTGGAAACTCTGCTATGAAAGGTTCCTATCTGATTAAGGGAAGTTATCAGTGGTGCTGTAACCTGACAGTCATCTCCCTGTGCCTTTTTATGGCTTGGTTCATTATTGCATTAATTAACCTTTCCAGTCTGGGGCACGGTTTCCACTCACAAAGCCTCATAGAGCAGACTTCGAAAGACCACCTCGATTTTGGTGGAGAAAACAACAGTCACGGAAATGCTGGGCAGGATGGAACGATTCAGACAGGAATTTTCTGCAAATAAGTTTATGCCAGGAAAAATGTTTGATTTCCAGCACGAGCAAGCGAACACAGAGCAGCCAGCTCTGACTTTCTAAATACAAATCTCAGTGGCTTTTCTCAGTGGAAGAATTGACAGAAACAGGGTGAGAGTGTTTTACTCTCGGGTATTTTTATCATCAATCCTCATAAACAGTCAGTAACACATTAGCAAAGACAAAGCCACAACAGAAGGGAGGGAGTCAGAGACCGAATTTTTTTGGGGGGTGATCACTTCAGTCACAATTGCTGTGGGTGTCAAAGCTTTCGGTGTGGTTGCACCACTTCAGTTTATTTTAGTGTTAGCAGTTACATGCATCCAGTTGATAGAAGAAAAATCAATGCCTCCCACGCAAGCACTGAGTCTCTTATATGCTAAAACCAAAAATAAAATAGGTTTATTCTCGTTGCTTAAAGCAAGCATGAGGCAGAGGTGACATTCAGAGCTCCTGAGAAAGAAATCTTTGGGTTTGAGCATCACCAGAGCTGAGCACAGGCCCAGTGAAGGGGGGAGGGGAGCTGCTGCTGTGGTCCAGCTGTCTCTATCTAAGAGTGAATTATGGCAAAGGGCCTGATTTCTTTCCCTTTCCACATACAACTTGTCATTTTATTAACTCTGAGCTCCTGGTTGTGGCCCATTTCACAATTTCTCTGAGATCCAGCTATGTGATGCCAAAGTTCAATATCAAAAATGTAAACTTATCAGAGCATGGCCTGCAAGGGGACTGGTAGAAAATTGATTTCTAGCTCAGTAACTCCGCTGAATTGCAGGATTTTTTCTCTGCTATCAAATCTTTTTATTCTTGCCGACTAGGATATAAAATGGATGACCCCTTAAAAACAAATAATTACCAAGGCTGATCCATCATACTTGAAACAGTACTTTACTGTTGCTTGAGATCATTTAATAAATAGCAGCTCTTGACAATTCTTCAGGTGCTATAAATTGAAAAATAACCTAGGCTCTGACTCCCGTGCTAGAGAACTGCCCAAATGACAGCTCCACAAACCTGCCTTGCTTTGACCTCCAAGCAGAATTTGACTAAGCAACTCTTCAATGGAAAATCGGATTTGGTTTCAGCTCCAGACTGTATTGATGTCCTCAGTGAAGAAGAGATATAAAAATAAAATCGGAGGCTTATCTTTACTCAGCCGTATTGCAGCATTTAATGAAAAATGAATTCACTGCTCTCTCTCTTTCAGGCAGCAAAATGCACTGTCATTGTTAATCACGACTTACTTTGCCGTTATGCAAACAGATACTGTTTTTTAGCAAGGAAAACCTGTCATTAGCTGTACACATACTCCTGTTAACTCAGGTAAATCTCTACGAGACTCATGTGCTTCATTTATTTCCTTTTACTTCCTTCAGGAGTCTCTGCAGCCTTCCTGCTTCTAAAACAAATGACTGTTTTCTCCCGAGCTGATTTTGAAGGAGATATGAGCACCAGCAAAACGAAAGCGCTGAAAGCTTCCAAAATGATTGCTTTACTTGGGGTGTCTGGAGCTATAATGAAGATGCTTTTTCAGAAGATGTTATGCAGAGAAATAATTCCTTCCCCTGATCCCAGCAAAGCCCATTATGGATGGGAACACAAAGCACGATGTCTCTACTGACAGTGTCAGTAAGTAAATACCATAACATAACAAATACTTTATGGGACTTAGGCAGATAAAAGATAAGCTTTGTAATTAAAATGGCTTGCTGCGTTATTTCTAATTAAGGCATTCGTGCTGTCAGAGGACAAAAAACTTTCCTGCCTTGAGGGGTTTTTATTGGTAAAAAGCAGGTTTTAACTACTTATTTTGACAAGCTGTATTTAAAAAAAAAAAATATATATACATATTTTATAAATATGTATATATATTTATATATATTATACATATATATATATATAATATGTATATATATTTTTTATATATGCATATTTCTACATGTACATAAATATACACACACATGCACACAAATACAAGCATAAAGTACATCCATAACATACTTATGGCCTGGATTTAAAAGCAAACCCAACCAACACCCTCTCCCAAACTCCAGCCATGACTTCCCCAGCGAGGAAAGACACCCAAGCCTTCAAATGTCTGATATGAACTTTTGCACTCTGGAAATCAGATATTTAGGGTTTTTTTCCAAACAGAACCAGGGCTTTTCTCCATAACTGATCAGCCATGGCTGCCATAAATAACAACTTTTAGTGGGGTTATTTCCAAGAAGCAGAAAAAAAATCTCATAAATTTTAAAAGTCACCTGGTTGAAACCCCAGCGCTCGCCTTTAAAGTCTCCCTCTAAAAATTCATGTGTAGGATCAGAGCAGTCACAAAGACACTGATGGCAACAGCAAAAAAAGATCACACGTTGAGCTGTTTCATCCCAGGGCTCAGATCCTGGCAGAGAACACTTTGGATTTTAAGGATGAAGCATCATCCACCCACGGAAGCCCAACCTTACCGTGTGATTGCGTGTGAGAACCACGTCGGTGCCGTCCTGCAGATAATGGGTCTCTGTGAAGCCTCTGGCTAACAGGCCCCTGGAAAAAACAGAGCACACGGGATATTGAGGCCACCTCACCTTGAACTCCTCCTTTCACGGCTCTGTTTGAGATAAGGATCAAAGCCAGGCATTAAGGGTTCAATAACTACGGGGAATAAGGGAAAATAGAACTCCAAATATTGAAGCTGCAGGACAGGAACACTTCCTGTGGTAATTGTGAATAGACTACAAGTTTCCAGACTCTTTTCTCGTCCAAATGAGGACTCCGTGCCAGCACATTTCAGTAGTGAATCTTCCATGTAATTTTCAACACATTGTAGGTTAAATGGGAAAACTGGGGCTTGGAGTATTGTTAAGTAATGGTGGTTTGTTGAAAAGGAAAATGTTTTCCCTGTGTTCCTTCTTTTCCCATCCAATCTGTTGTATTCATCAGCAAGTGACCACCCAAAGACTAATTTAGCACTTGGTGAGTGAAACAAACTCCTTCCATTGACACTCCAGGGAAAACACTGCATGAGCATCACAGAAGTTACAGCACTGGATTTATTCTGATCATCTGAAAGGATATTCACGAATGGAGATGTAACAGAACGATGTAGCAGGAGACTGTGCAAGATGATGTCTGGGATGAGGCAGTTTGTTCCCATTCTCTCCACACGCCCCCTCCTGCCTTTGGCAACGGGATAAAAAATGTGGACTTGCAATTGTCATTTTCCAGGAATCTCCAGGGAGGGGCATGTGTGTGACAACTACGAAAACTCTTTTTGTAGGGAACTCGTGGAAGAGGGAAAGCTGCATTGGCCTCTTTTTAAAAAAAAAGAAATCTTGCTATTGATCTGTTTTCAACTCCTTATCTAAAGCGCATTTCTAACAAAGCCAGAAGGAGAAACACTCATTCACGTTTACTCCTAATGTAGGTCTTGAGCTGCGCCCCTCATCACAAACATCCTTGAGTTTGACAAAATTTCTGGTGAAATGCAAAAGCACCATACAGAAGGAGCCAAGAGATAAATGCCACCATCACCTTCAGAAAACTGGAGAGTGTAGGATACTGAAAATCCCTGCCTCTGCATTTCACAGTGTTCATTCTGTTCCACTTCAAAATGTGTTTCTCCCTCGGGTTGTTCATTCGAACAAACCAGGCCCTTTCTTTTATTTAGGGCTGGTTAATGCTGCACCCTTGCAAATATCCTGGTGGGAACCATTACGCAGTCGTGGCACGCATTTCTTGTACTTGTATAAACATTACAACTAGAGCATAAACACACATTTAATTTTCATTACTGATTAATTTGCAGCACATTAATATCCAGTGGCTCCATCAGGATCTGGTTGTGCTAGGAACTCTACAGACACTTATTAGGGAGAAAACCCAGCTTCAAAAGCCTCTATCTTGAGGTAGGGGAAAAAAAAAAAGAATGAAACGAGACCAAAAACTAAAAAGAAAAGGAAAAAAAGAAAATAAGGAAGTGGCAAGGCAAAAAATGAAGCCCCGACACATTATGGTGAGTATTCAAGCAGAGATCCGCACATTTAACTTTTACATTTTTCAGCTTGTGGGAAATATTAGCATATTACTAGATATGGAATGTTAAAACTCTGCAGCATTTGGTGGGTCCATAGAAACTGGATCTCAGGCAGCCACCACACCCACAGCAGGATCTGGGTGCCCAAGCAAACATCTCGTGTGGGTTTAGATACACAATAATAAATTACACCAAACTCCAGGGACGCCCGTGGTGCCTCAGAGGACGCTTGACTACAATGGTGATCTCACCTCTTGTGCCTGCAGCCTCCTCAAACCCTGCCAGGAACTGTATCCAGTGGGTTGTACCCAACAATCATGGAATGGTTTGGGTTGGAAGAGACCTTTGAGATCTTCCAGTGCCACCCCTGCCATGGGCAGGGACACCTTCCACTGTCCCAGGCTGCTCAGAGCTCCATCCAACATCCCTTGGACACTTCCAGGGATCCAGGGGCAGCCACAGCTGCTCTGGGCACCCTGTGCCAGGGCCTCCCCACCCTCCCAGGGAACAATTCCTTCCCAATATCCCATCCAGCCCTGCCCTGTGTCAATGTGAAGCCACTCCCCTTGTCCTGTCACTACACGCTCTTGCAGAAAGTCCCTGTTTCCTACTGTCTCATTAGCACAAAGAGCAGTTGCTCCCATAATTATTTATCTAATGCTGCTAAGTTCTGCACTTAGCAGGCATTAATTGCCTCTGTAAAGGCAAGATCCCATCGCTGAAGCCAACAGGGTTTTGCTGTGCACTTTTTGGAAGTGGGATTTCATCCAGGACGGGGGAGCAAGTTTCATTTAATGGGACAAAGTACAGGCAAAGGTAACAGATGTAGCAGAAGGGCAAAGTGATTGAGCAACACACTTGCTTTGTGCTCTGCTCCTTCCAAGGTGTTTGACAGCAATGATGATAAAGGTGACCTTTCCGCTGCTGTTCATTCTGCCCTCAGGCACAGATTTAGAAAAGATTTCATAGTTCCGTAGGTTTGAATACCGGAAGGGGTTTGTGATCACCAACTTGCCCTGCCCCATTACAGGGGTCATTTGACCCGAATTTATCTTCTGCTACAACGACAGGGAAGGAACCAGATCCATTTTCTTACTGTAAAGAGCCCTTGCCTAGATCTCTCGTGATGATGGAGCTATCACAAACCTGGCAGGATTTTAACTAAGCCCTACCTAAAACCACTGCACTTTGTATCTGTTTTAACTGTGCCAACATTCGATTTCCAGCCACTGGATTGGGTCTCATTCCCTCACATCAGAGCTTCATTTTGGTTTGAGTCTTCCATGGAAAGCTGTACTCACTAAAGTGAGGAAATGCAGCAGGAAAACAAGTTCCTGGTGTCAGCAATGTCCCTGTCAGGATGAAAGTTTGATGCAGACCCTGAAAATACTGGCCGAAAGTAAGAATCCCCAGTGTGAGCTGTAAAAGACTGGTAAGAGCACCAAGATGATGGAATCCCACCGTTGGGCTAACCTAGGGAAAGAAAAAGAATGCCTCAATGTGGAACAGGGTCACCTCCGGGCCCAGGACAGAGGCCCTCTCTCTGATCCTCAGGGCCTGTCTCTCTACCACCACCCAGTGCACTCCAACGCTTGCCCAGGCATCATTACTGCAAAACGGTGCCCCGTGTGAGGACTTTGCACATCAGATGTAGAAAGGCAAAGCCGTTTATTGCGCAGTCAGAATTCCCTAAATCCCAGCAGCCAACAGGATATCACATCATATAAACAGGAAAGATGTTCCCCACAATGTCCCCCAATCACCTGGGGCATTGCACAGATTTCACCTGTTATGGTAACAGGCAAACAATGCCCTATAAGGCCACAAACTGCAATGAACACTTCTCACAGGCCCAGTCTGTCCATAAACACACAATCCTCTCTCAGTCCATCCCTGGTGACCTGGATGCACTCCCAGGGTCACCTCCGGGCCCAGGACAGAGCCCCTCTCTCTGATCCTCAGGGCCCATCTCTCTACCACCACCTAGTGCACTCCAACAGCGGAACGCAGAGTTGTGGCTGCCCCTGGGTCCCGGGAAGTGTCCAAGGCCAGGCTGGACAGGGCTTGGAGCAGCCTGGGACAGTGGAAGGTGTCCCTGCCCATGGCAGGGGTGGCATGGGATGGGCTCTAAGGTCCCTCCCCACCCAAACCATTCTGCGATTCCATGATACCAAACCACGGAAATGTCACGTGCCACTGGGAAAAGGAGACAGCCTTTCAGGAGCCTGCACTAACCCTCCCCCAGTTCGGTAACTCAGACATCATTGCTGAGACATCTGCTTTGCTGCCACACCAGTGCTGCTGCCAGCCTGGGAACGAGCCAGGGAAAGGTTTCCTCCGCGCTGTTCAGGGTGAGGGCCTCCGTGAGACGTCGCCAGGGAGTCCGACAGCTCCTGGCCGAGGAAGGAGCTGTGATCCTCACTTGCAGAACATCCAGTGTCCTAAAAGCTGCGTAGCTGCGTATGCAGGGTTGGTACCCAGGGGCAGCAAGGCATTTCTTGACAGGTTATGAAAATTAAGTGCAACAAGCACTCAAATTCCACTACTGAGTGTGCACCACTTCACTTTCCAATTATGGCAATAATGTTTAACACAGCAAACAATCAATCCAGCATATGTATCTATTAGGTAATTTAATTACCCTCCCACCCCCCCAAAGATATGCAATATAATGGATTGATTTGCATTTCTGGTTTTGACCCAGAGTAAAGGAGATTAATAGAGGAAAGTAAATTAATTTAGATGGCAAGCTACTTAACCTAATTGGATCAATGTAATTCTGAAAGAGCGGGGATCAAAATAACATTAATATATCATAGAGCAATTCATCACCATGTCTGGAGTTTCAAATGTTGCCAGCTACAATGCTCAGCAGTACCAGATGATTATCAATACTTTGCCCTGCATGAAGAGACAGAAACAAATGCTGCAGAGAACTGCATCAGCTGCTTGATGTGATTTTAAAAAATCAGCTGAAACAACACTACAGCTTTATCACTGATGCTCCAAAGATGCAAAAGTGCAATTCTTGAGCACAATTACTCATGTACTTAGTCACTGGGTTTATCAGCACAGTCATTTTTTCACATTTCACAGAATCACAGGATGGTTTGGGATGGAAGGGACTTCAAAGCTCATCCAGTTCCACCCCCTGCCATGGGCAGGAACACCTTCCACTATCCCAGCTTGCTCAGGATCACATTTCCCAGAGCCAAATGAACAAGTAGAAGCTTCCATGGCCCAGAAGGATAAATTTTATACCTCCTGATCTATGACAGACACAGCACAGGCTCTCTCATCCTCTGTAAGTCAGTAGAAAGCCTCCTTGTCAGATTTGCTGAAACATTTTCAGGTGTCAAGCAAGTAACCTAAGCCTCAGGGGATATGATGAATGTTATTTAAACTTCTAATCCTCACCTTCCTGGCCCTCCACAAGGTGAAATCTGAGGTGGTTTGTTTGGGGAGGGGAAAAATGTCCTGGTTCAAGCACATCATATTTTTTTTCCTCAATCCATTTAATGACAGGAGTGGTAATTTAACACACTGCCTCTCACTTGCAAATGAGAAAATCAGTCTCTGCTCTCCAGGCGCCGATATATTACTTCAAAAGGTTATAATGATATTTCATCACCCAGGGAGACTCAGACAGACAGTCACAGGAGTCAGAGATGGAAAAAATCTAGTGGATCATACAGGGGGCCCCCTGGAAGCCAAGTGTGCTATAGATCAAACCAGGTTCTGCCTCATCGAGCTGCAAATGTCAGGAGCAGTGCTGATCCCACCACTTTCCAAGGGAGACAACTTTGCATTCCAACAGATGTTGCTGTCATGATGCATTTCCCAAAATCCAGCCTTTTCTAGTTTTTCCTAGTCCACTTCTTCCACCAGCTGAGACAATGACTTTCCTTCTTGCTACAGCTGTCATTCACATAGGCTCAGATTATTATCAAATTGTCCTTCAGCCACCCAGGCACCAAGTGCAGAATCTCAGGCTGTGAAAAAGGACAAGAACTGTGCGCTTCTCATGGCAATGCTACTCAGGAAAAATCTCAGCACCTTCCCAGCAGGAGCAGACCCTGGGGTTCAACATCACAGGGATGCCCCCCCTTTGGTTGCCTGGTTTCTCGGTGGTGGAGAGAAGGTGCTGTGCCCTACTGAGCTTTGGAGGGGAACAGAACACTTTGTGTGCTCTGAAGGCTGATCTTCTGCTTCCTCTTGGCTTTGATTCACAGCTCTGTGCAGTCACTCTACTTTAAGAACTGGTGTTTTAGGAAGAACATTAAATATTCTTCTGGCTTTTTAAAGGCTGGCAGTCAGCTGCTGTGCTGCCCTGCGGGGCACTGACCACGGCAAGGCAGAGGTGGCTGTGCTTCTCCCTTCCCCTCAGGAGTGCTGCCTGCAGCTCACACACACACACCCCTGACCTTCACTCAGACTTTTTACTCTTTTTTGTCCTTCCCAATGATCAAGTGCCTGTTTTCTCCCCCATCCAAGCACTCTCACTCTGTTACACAAACTCTTATTAAAACCCCTCCAGCGATGCATTTGAAACCTTTCCTGCATCTGGGGGAGGTGAAGAGACCGAAACAGGATGGTGAACAGGCAGGTATAAAAAATGTCATTTATTCTGCCTACTCACACCAGCCTACTCCATTAATTCTTAAGAATCTCAATTCAGGCCATTTTGACCTTTACACTGAAATTAGTTGGTATTTCTTCAATGGCTGTATTTTTTCCCAGGTACCTCCAGAGGAATAAACAAGTCTGTTAAACCTGCTGCCTCTGCTGTGGTGGTCTCAGTGCAAGCACTCACAAAGGTGATGTTCACAGAGGTGTTTTTCAATTCTTCTCATTACAATGTAAAAAATGAGTTCAGCATGGGTAATGAGTTTCCCATGCACAGGTGCCTAACATCATTTTATTCACAAAACCACCTCATATTCTTTAAACACGCCACATTCTTTCCCCTTGTTTAATTATCTTAAATGATTTGAAATGCTTTTGGACATTTTCCCATTGAATGTCTCCACTTCGTAATATCCTATCTGCCACACTCCAGTGTGCTGCCACAGAGGGGCCTGCAATGTCATAATTGAAGAACCTGAGAGATTGAAATTCGCGAGCTTAATTAGCACAACAATTCAGAGGAAAACAGGGGAGTAAAATAAAACTATAATAGCTGGGAAATCAGCCAAGCATCCCAAGTTTCAATAGTAGCTCTACGGTAGCAGCCTGCAGCCTATTTCACACGATCTGGAGACAAACAATTTGAGTAGATCTTCAAATGATACACTACATTTGAAAAATATGTCTCTGTGCTTGCACCCAGTCCTTTTGATGCAGAAATTCATACAATCCTGGATCCTCTAGAGTCCATGTAAAAATACATCCCCCTGCACGAGTGGAACAGCGCCTGGCACACCGAGAGCCAATTCTGACAGCACGTGCTACAGGTGAGAGCCATGCTCTGAGTGATCCCTGGACAGTGTGTGGGAACAGGCACTCCCATCCTTAGCTGCTCTCTGGCGTGCTGGGAACAGGGAGAGAAGAGGGACAAATCCACCTTTTAAAGCCTCCAAGCATCCTGTGTTCATAACTCGTCACTACATGTGGTGGCAGCGCGCAGAAAACCAAAGAACAGTCTAAGCACACAAATCTGAACAGCTGAGGAGAAACCCAGCTCCCTGGCTGGCAATCACCCAGTGATTGAGAGCTTTCTTCTCTCCTGACTGCTGGGCAAATAATCCATAAGCTTCACCTCCCCAGATTTCAATAGGCAAAGACTGAAATGAAATCCAGCACGTTGGCGGCCTCCCGTGCTGTTCTGGGCCCTCCATGCACACCCTGCTTCCATCACTCATTGTCACATTTATGACACCATTTACTTGCCAAAACCGTAGCACTTATTTATCACTCTAATTCCAAAACGTTAATGAAGAGACTGCTGCTAACCAGTGTGGTGGGGAAAGCATGAAGAAGATAAATAAAATATTTTCCAACAAAATAGATGGGTAAAAAAAAGCTCTTTGCCTGAAATGGCTTAAACTTGGCCAAGATCCCCAGGGTGGTCCTAATGGGATGGGTTTAGGTGACCCTCCACCTGAGATGGTCATTGAGGGAAGAAGTAACACACAGGGCACGTGTGGGGGAAATCACAGGAAAACCAGCAAGGTTCACTCTGCCTTCACAAGAGAGCTCAGAGACACAGCAAAACTTCTCCAGCAGGAGAGGGAATGGCAGCACTTCCACGGGCTGTGACTGGAACTGCTCAATCTCACACACCCCAAAGCCAGACGCACAACTGGATTCCCAGAATTCCCATGTTCACCTCAAAGACCTGACTTTGTTTTTCGCTGTCCAATTCCGATACAGCAGAGCTTACAGCACCTCTCTTGGAGTTGTCCTTGTGAGGAATATTTTATGTCAGCTCCCTGAGCTTCCCTGTGTGGTGGATTAACAGAAATCCTGTTACTGGTTCAGCTGGGCTGGGTGCCATGAAAAGCAAACAGATCAGGAAAGGCTCCCAAATAACACCAGCCCCAAACTGTTGTCGGCAACAGAGAGGTGCTGGTGCTTATTGGCTAATGGGTTTTTGATGGGAAAATACAATCCTGTTCATTTAGGCAAACCCTGTGGCCTGCCTGCTTTGGGGGGACTTTACTGCTCGCGCTCCATTAAGTGGTTTCAACTTCAGGTAATGGAAGTGGCTTCAGTGAAACCCCGAAGCAACGGTGCCAAAAGTGAAAGCATTCTGCTGGAAACAACCACTGAACTACTGCACCTCTGAAGTGTCTGTGGCAGACACCAGAAGGAATGTGCTCTGCTGCCCTGCAGGCTGAGCCCAGACCCATCTGTGCGAGCGAGAATTCTGAGTTGGCTTGGGCTGGACTAAAGACTGGCACGGCTCTGGAACTCCTGGCTGCCCTTCCACGGATCTGTTCCTCAGATGGCAGCGCCGTGGTTTCTGATGAAAAGCACACTCCCCATTATTACGCTTCCACTAAAACTTGTACAAGATAATCTAAGAGCTTTTTGTAACACTCTGATCTTGCCTGCCCAACACAGCGTTGGAATTGCAGATGCAGGAAACCCCGAACAAAATCAAGGCTCGAGACTCCCCAGAATCACTGAGATGTTTCAGAACCTAAGAGGCACATATATGACAAGTGGCAGACGTGATATTTTAAAGCATTATTTTCCAACATCCCAGCACTTCCTTTCATAAAACTAATTCTTCCCAGGCCCTGCAACGCCCCTAGGATGGCATATTTTCACTCAGTAGTAAGTTTGGAGATACTGGGCTGGAAAGCTGTCAAATTCTATTTGAAATGTCTCAGTTAATTAAATATGTCACTCGTAGCTGAGTAAAATTATGCTGCTGAACAGATGTCACTGGGCAAATTGTCTGACTGTACTTGCATCTGAACATTTGCAGACTACTAAGGAATTCTGTTTAAAAGATCCAAGAAAACGACTCTTAACACGTAAAATTTATAAACACAGAAATTTAAGTAACTCCAATGAAAAATCAGAACTTATTAAAATAGAACTAACGAAATGCAAATAGTGCTGTGGGATTACAAAAGGTTATTGCAAGCATCTGCAACACTTTTAGGAAGCCAAACTCTTACAGTAATGAAAAGTCACTGAGCCTAAGTTTATCCTTAGACTCCAACCAACAATTACATCCTCTCTGTACCTTATTCTTGCTTTGGAGTGTGTGCCTGTAGGCTTGCATTTGCATTTTTAATTTTCAGGAAGTTTTATTGCCATTTCTGCCAATTTGTTCAAACATGAAATCGTATTTTTGTTTTTACTAAACCCACAATTTCCTCCTTGCCACAAGCATGAACCATTTGCTCTAAGCAGGCTGTGCTCATGTTTCACTTGCAGAATCATGGACTTTTAGAGATACACCTTCATTCTGCCCTGTGCCTCACTGTCCCTCTCACATACCTTTTAAAATGCTGTGTGAAGAGGGCAGAGATCATAAGGAGGTCTTTGCATTTAAATCTGTGTTTAAATTCCAAGCCTATCAATCTGCTTTAAAACTCGGTAAGTGCAAAAGCCCTAAAACAAGCTGCAGGTTGTCAGACCAAAGGTCCACCTAGTCCTATATTCTGCCTCCAGCAGTGGCCGATGCTAAGGGTATAACTCGTGAAGAAGAGAAACATTCTGCATCTCCCCAAAATACTGCTCCTTCTCTGCCTCCAAATCCTTTATGAGCCAGGGATCAATGCAGGGTGGAAACTGAGATTGAACACGAGCTCACAAGGGTGTTCTCAGCGTCTCCTGCCACTCTTCCTTGCCAATTAAAGCAGTGACTTCCATGAAGATCAATTAATTTGGTAGCACAACCAGCCTGCAGCTCTGTACTCAGGCTCACGGCACAATCGCAGCGTGCTGTGCTCTGGAGGCTGCTCCCGTGGAGAAGGCTTTGATTTCAGTGCCCAGCACAAGTTTAGTGGGACAGAAAAACAGCCAGGAAGATTCCCACTGTGTCAGGAACCTGGGGGGTTCGGTTTGGAGGCTGCCTGGGAATGCTCACGAGGTTTTCAAGTGTGTGAGGGTTGTTGTTACCTGAGCAAGCAGAGCTGTGTGGGCTCACGGACTCCTGTTAACTCATTTTAACACCATTCCCATCCAAAAACCCCACAGCTGCTCTCTGGCTTTGCCAGCAGCACCATTTCTTGCACAAAGGTGTCACTGCATGGCTCCTGAACCACTTCTTAAACAAGCACATCCTCAAAGACAAGGGGTCGCTCCCACCCTCAGCCCCTGGACAGGGGAATACATCCCACACTCTGATCAGCTGCTGGAATACGGCACTTTGGTGTCCAGGGAAAGCCTGGAGGGATATTTCAAGTAGCATTAGGCCATACTTTCCCAAGATGATGGCTCATTTCCAACTAATTCTGCTTCAAGATATGGTTTAAAATTGGGATGAGGGGATTCAAAACAACATACCAAGCAACAGGCAAGGTTATAGGGTAGAGGCAGCTGAAAGGATGAAATATTCCCCTTTCCTTTCTCTTTCCTACCCATTAACTATGTTGCTGCATTTTGCCTTAACCTTTCTTCATCATCTTTTCCCTACATTACTCCTCCCTCAGCCCTTCTTTCACCACCTCTGGCATGCTGAGGTTTATTATTGCACTGATCAACAGGAGAAACATTTTCCTTAGCACACAAACACACAAAAAGCAACACGGCCACATTGGTGCTTTTCTTAAACAAGCCTGGAACCTCTGGGTGCCACACCACGGTGTGGGGTTGGCACCTGTCAGTGTCCAACTCCACAAGACGTGGCATCAGTGGGGCCTTTAAAGGAGATAACACTGCTCATCCCCCCTGTTATCAGGTCAGGCTCCATGCTCATGTTTTTCAGGCAGCAGAGGAAGAATACGCAGTGAAATCAGTAAGGGTAAATTAGTTTTTTAACTTCTTTCTTTCCTTTTTCACCTCTCTCTCTGCTCTGCACTTCCCCTGAATCTAATTCCTTGACTCTGCCATGTGTCAGACCCCTTTATGAGCAAATTAAACCCATCAATTCAACAGCAAATGCCTGCAGGAGAGCATCAGAGCAACGCCTGTGGCTGTGGGGAGGTGAGCCACGACTCTGCGGCTGCGAGCACGGAGCCGCAGCAGATGGACGTGGGAAGGAAGGACTCGCAGAGGGCTGAGCCATCAGCATCCCTCCTCCTCCCTGCGCTCACAAACACAAAGAGAAACCCCACAGCACCAGCTCCCTCTTCTTTTACCCATTTAGGAGCTGATTAGCGTCAGAAGCGGGTTCTGACTTCTCTCTGCAGTGAGGTTTTTGGTCCAAACTCGCTCCTCACCCGCTGCGAGGGCATCTCTTGGCAGTGAAGTCACTGCAGACAAGCTGGTGAAGAGTTTGGGTGAGAGAAGGATCAGACACCATCTTTTAGTGGTTAAGACACAAAGTTCTAATTTTCTTTTCAATTCGAGGAAGTAATTAGTTTATAATAACATTCAACATTTAGTTGCTGACAGAGATATGACACTTATCTTACATAAGTCATTTTAATTATTCCTACTAACCAAGACCTCAAAAATATTGTGCAGTCTGAGCTAACAATGCCTTCCCAGATATTTTTGGTTCTACTGTCATTTGAAAAATTGATGCCTAGAGCATCAGCATTTATCAAGCTCATTATAGATTTCATCCAAATGACTACAGATAATTAAAAGTATGCTTCATTTTTATTGTAATGTTTCCCCCCCTAACACTGCAAAGTAATTCTGTTGTTGCTCAGGGTTTTAGGAATTAATAGAGACTCATCTGCCAGAAAATGAAGTTCCACAGGATTATAGGCAAACTACTCATACTGTACAGATGTGAGTCAAACCTGCAGAAATTATATGTGCACGCACAAATACATTTATAGATATACTTTGGAGTGCTACATGCATTTTCACATACATTAAACAGTCTTAAAGATGAATTGCTAATTCAGAGAGAGCTACAGACTCTTGGGTAACCGCTCCCTGGAAATCAGTCTTCTCTAAAGCACTTCGTCAAGCTGGACACACAAAATCCCTGTAGAATTTTATTTTATACTCACATTTATCTGTTTCTATATGAAATGTATGCACCTGGTGCCCCATCCTCTTACACCACACTGATTTATCCACATTTAAATGAGGCAAGTTTATGCTACTACTGCCGACCTGAGGAATCCTGGCAGCCATTGCTTCCCTTTGTGTAGCTGTCACTAACTTTGAAGATGCCCAGAGTGAAGAAGCAAATCTTTTGGGAAACTGCTCAACACGATTCTGGAGAGCCTCCCTGCCCCTGGTAAGGTTTAAGTGATGTATTGAAAGGTTCTTAGTGATGTAAAACCCTTCAGGAGACTTCTGAGCTAGCTGGGCTTGCTCTGCTATGGGAACTGTCACGCACAAGCGAAAACCAGGATTGCTGGATAAATGCAGGGTTGTGTTTCCACACAGAACTGAATTAACTTTTTCTTTCCCTATTATTCATGGATCAGGCAATGTCTGTCATACCTGGAGCTGCTTGTTAATAATGCTCATACAGAACTATAACATTTATGGTTTTTCACTGCTTGTGAGGTTGCAATGTTTAGTACAACCCTGAGTTTGGCTGGCACAACCACAATACAGTGCACACAGAAATCTGCTTCCTCCTAGGATCCTCAACACTGCTTGAATTAATTAACTTCATGTATGAACAATTTGCCTTGGCACTCCCTTATCACCAAGAGCTTTATGTTTTTACATGACTTTCCATGTTACTTCGAAACTGAAATCACCCATAAATAGCAGTGGCATTAAAAAGCAATTGCAGATACGTGCCTTTTTAATGTCTCTATTATGAGCCACACTGGCAAATCAGAGAGATAATATTTAATGAGACAGACACAGAAGAAACTCTCCTGATTTAGTGCTAACATCCACGTGAAGCACTGCGAGCAAGGGATTGCTGAGGCAGTTTCAGACTGAAATAAGAAAGATGGGAAAAGAAAAAAAACATAATGAGAAGAATCTGACATAAATATTAGGAAATTGATCTATATTTTATAAAGGACATTTTATCCAAGACAGTTTAGGTTTCCTCCCACTCACGGAATGGATTCACAGTGAATAAACCCTTGACTCATGAGGATATTTCACACGCAGATTTGGATTTTATGTAAATTATCTAAGTATGTTTTAGGAAGTTTGGGCAGTGATGTAGAAATGTTCCCCTGCCTGTGCACATCAGTCAAAGAAATAACACTCATCACCAAGGAATTCAGCAGGGCAAAAGATTTGCCAACAGGCTTAAGACCAGACTGCAGCATGGAAAAGATGAAGTTGTGTGATCCTATCCCTTAAATTTGTCTCCTGCTGATGACAGGAGGAGAAGGCAGCGCCTTGGGCCAGGCTGTTCCCACAACAGCACGTTGCAAGCTGCAGAAACCCAAACCCAGAGAACCTGGAGACATACGGGAATGCCATAATCTCCAAGAGGGAAATTTGGCAGCCTTTACAAGTGGGATCTCAAAAGAAAGTTTAATTGCATGACAGGGTCAGACTTTTGGGCTTTATCTCCTGGTCATTACCCAACCTCTCAGAATCATCTTTCTTTCATTTGGGATGCACTAGGCCAGGACATGTTCATCCATGTTTTGGTGTTGGACAGGATCAGGTGAGGCAAGAGATTGTTTTTAACATCAGAGAACTAAAGAGACAAAAGCCCTGCAGTAAATCCCTCCAAAAGAGTTCTCCAAAGGAGAACTTTGAGACACCACAAGGGAATCACAGAACCCCAGACTGGTTTGGGTTAGAGGGGACCTTCAAGCCCATCCAGTGCCACCCCTGCCATGGGCAGGGACACCTCCCACTGTCCCAGGCTGCTCCCAGCCCCAATGTCCAACCTGGCCTTGGGCACTGCCAGGGATCCAGGGGCAGCCACAGCTGCTCTGGGCACCCTGTGCCAGGGCCTGCCCACCCTCCCAGGGAAGAATTCCTTCCTAATATCTCATCTAAATCTTTTCTCTTTTGGTTTAAAACCATCTCTCCTTGTCTTAGGCTCGAGGTAATCAACGTATAATTATCCAGTGCACGGCAAGCACAAAAATACTCTCTTTGCTTCCTCGCACACTGCTGAATTTTCACTCTTTAAATGTCCAAAAAGAGACATAAAATATGTCACACCTAAAACAAAGGGTGTTTATTTTAGTCCAGCCAGGTCATTACTCCCAGGGAAACAAGGCTGTTTAACTCGGTGAGAGATGCTCCCCTACAGCTCTACCACGACAGAAAAGCCGGAGATAACATTTTATCAGAGCTCTGCTTGTTGCTCAGCCAGGGCAGCACACACTGAAGGGGCAGGAGGGTTTCTACCACTCCTGTGTCTGTCTGCTCCCACAGCCTGGTCCACAAAGGTTAGAGAGGAAGCACACGAGAGAGGAGGTGCCAGGTTGTCAGGGAGATCTCGATAATATTGAACAAAAAAGCTCCATCAGGTGAGGGGACAGACGATACCATCAGAGCCACCAAGGAAATAGCAGCGAATCCAACAATTTGGAAAATGTGTAATAGGACACTGAGCTGTTCCCCTCCAGACTTCTGGTCTTAATTAGATCCCTGTCAAAAATAATGGAAAGGGTTTTGGTTTTGTTTTTTGTTTTGTTTTGTTTTTGTTTTAACTGATGGCTGATGTGTAGATTGCAAAAAATGAGCTGCTCTGAGGTTAGACAGTGATATCATCGTGCAGTCGACTCAGCCCAGCCACATTCCCCTCTCCCCCTCACTTCTGCCAACTCTCTGTTTTGTTATCGGGCTGAGCAGGAAGGAGATGCTGCAGAAATTCCTGATATTCCCTCGTTGTGAGGAGGCAGAGCACGGCTGAGGTGCGTGGAGTGGGCGGAGGATAAAGAGGTGCAGTAAAAGCTCATCAATCCCGGGGATGGCAGCCCAGCATCCCAGCCAGCTAAATAATAAAAGGCACCAAAGGGAAACAGAAATGGGGAAAATCAAAGCAAAAACCACCAGAGCAACAGGTAGAATTTTTTTGTTAATATTTGTGGGTATTTTCCAGGTGTCAGCAGTGCTTTGGAACAACCTTCCACTGCTTTGAGTGCTCTGAGTATTGAGAAGAAATTAACTCTATCCCAGCCAAAAAGAGGACAAAGCTTTTCTCCAGTTCCTGACCAGTTTTGATGGGATGTGGCTGGTTTTCTTACAAAACCCATATTCTTTGGACTGACATTTTGAGCTACAAGTTGGTGCTTCATTTTAGCAATAAACCACATGTACCTGCCATGGCTTTTGGGGAAGGCAGAAGCTTTTATGATAATCTTTGCCACAACCATTCATGAAATATCTCTTGATTCTGTCCTTGGACCAGCTTGCACCTGGATTTCCCTTGGTCTGCTCCAATTCGTCACGCTCCAGACAGGACGAATATTCCAGCTGCACTTTGGGAAGTGCAATGGTTTGCAATTTTCATGACCTCCTCAGACATGTTCTCCTTATCATAACGCACCCAGACAGAAGAGCTTTGCTCTGCAGCTCAAAATATTTGGTTTTTTCAGCATCAAGAGCTGTGGGGAAGTTTCTCCTTGGATGATGGTGCATATTATGCAGTTAATTTCTTCACCTTGATCTGATAAAAAACTTTACTCTTAAGGAGTTCAACTGATGAATGCCCATCTTTGGTTTCAGAGGCATAGTTTGGACACAATCAGACAATGCTCAGGAAGAAATATTTCATAAACATTAGGGCAAATCAGCAGAATTTCATCCTCTCCTGCTGAGCTGTGGTGATTCATATCAGCTGAAAGAGGTATGACAATAAAAGATGGAATGCAAAAGGGATGCCTTGAATTAACATCCGGCAGCAAACAAATGAAGCTGGGTTTTGAACTCAATGCAAGACAGTAATTGTAGCTGGTGAGGGAAGAAAAAAAACCATCACAGCACTGGAATTCCAGAAACCTGCTCTCCTAAGAGAAAAAATACTTCTTGGTCTTTCTGATGGATGAGAGGCTCAAAGTACAGTGCCACTGAAATGGGAGAGTAACCGCAGCTCCAGAGCCCCAAATCTGCCAAGACACAGAGAACGGTGCCAAAAAGGCATTTCAGACTTCAGCAAGACCTGAGCAGAGACTCTTTGGCTTGTCTCAGCTTCCTGATGGTTAAAAGCTGGAAAGGTGGCAGAACCTCAGCAAAAATACCTGGAAAGCCGAGGCTGGGAGAAAATAGCCAGGAGTGTGTCTGGAGAGGGGAGGACACAGGGACATCAGTTCTCAGTGGGGTTTCCCTGCTGGGAAGTTTGCTGGGATCTACGGAGTTTTAAAGAAATTTAAAGTTTCTCCAACACAGGCTTGTGACTCTGCACCTCAACAAACAGAAGGCAAATCTTCCCCTGCTTCCCAAAACTCCCTCTGCATCTCACTGAGCTTAATTTTGCTTATACGTCTTCCCATTTCTTTTTTTCTTTGATCCTCTAAACAGAAAAGAGAAACAAGGAATCTCCTAACTTTTTGAGCTGCAGATGGTTCCAGCAGGAAAGCAGTGACCAGGGACCCCGGGAGAGGATCAGCACGAAAACGCCGAGGTTTTGTTTCTCGGCCTGCGTCTGAAGGATCCCCGTTGCCAATTACAGTTGGCTGCTGTCAGGGAGCATTACCCCTAGCAAGATCTCCAGGAACACACAACCAACATGATCTTGAAGTTTCTAATACTGCAGATCTGTGCAAAGCTTGAGGACAGTGATATCATGCTGCCAACAGCTGTCACAAGTTGTAGGGTTTCATCTTGTCGCTGGCCTAACAACAATCTTTTCCTTTCCTATTTTGTGCTCCGGTGCATCTTCAGCTGTCACAGCAGATCTGTCAGGCAATATTACCCTCCCAACAATATCAGCTCAAATTGCTTCCCAGAACATTCCTCTCCTGGCCTCTCAAAGGCATGAGCCTATTTCCTCGGCCGCGACAGTAGAACTAATTCACTCCACAGCAGCGCATCTTTCCCGTAAAACACCAAATTCGAGATGTCAGAGATTAATCCAAAAGGCAAAATCATGTAAAATTGCTAAATCACAGCACTTATGTGCTGAGCTGCTGTGGAAAACTTCCCAGCCGAAGGGAGAAAGCCTTTTGCTCATGGCATCAGTGCCATGGAAATTCGAGTTCTGCAGCCCAGTCCGACCGGCTGCCCGCAGCCTTTCAGCCACCAGGGAGATGGGGAATGTGCACTGCTCTTTTAAAGCTTTGCCACTTCCTAATAACTATCTGCTCCTGGGATGATTGCAGTTGTGAAGGGCATAACAGGAATCCTCAAGAGAACAATACCTTTCCAGTGGTATAGGTTTAAATATGGTTATCAAAACAAAAAACAGCCAAGGTGGAGAGAAAGGGAAGATGGCATTCCAGGGGTTAAAAATTCAGAAAAAGCTGATCTAGTGGAAGGTGTCCCTGCCCATGGCAGGGGGTTGGAAATAGGTGATCTTTAAGGTCCCTTCTGACCCAAACCATTCTGTGATTGTCTGCAAGAGCTGCCACAGGTACCAAACACATCACAGGTCAGCGCTCCCCGCTGCAGCACTCAGAGAGCTGCTCAGACCTTTCATCCCTCTGCAAACATCTGTGTCCTGAAATCCTGCTCTTGCTGCAGCAGAGCCTTGAACCTCCTGTGGGTTTGTTGTAAGGTGTCAGCTGTGAGTAGCAGTGAAGGAGAAAGGCTGACAAATCCCTCTTCCCGCTGGATGTCTCTATGTTCCGAGAGCAGGTGTGCCACAGCATGAATATTTTTATTTCCACAGAGGAATTATTCCCTCATTACAGCGTACGAGCTGCCTGGCACAGCTGATTTCACACTTGGCTGGTGCAGATGATGCTACAGGTCACACAGTCATTTTCTGCCACGCAAGATAAAAACCTGTCTGCTGCAGTCAAACCCCGAGCTGTCTTCATCAGAGTCGGTATTTCACTCAAATCAGCCCAACAAATATGGTTTATCTGCAGGTAGGAGAGGAGAGGAGAGTCCAGCAGGCAGGATTCAGTCTAAGACAGAGGCAGATGATACACAGGAGAGCTAAACTGGATCTGTCCAGAGGTGGACATGCATCAAGCATGCCAACAGTGAACTGCAGACAAGAACATGAAGCCCAGTCCATTGAAATTGCAATGAAAACTATTTTCAAGTTTTCTCTCTTCCCTCTGTTCGCCTGCCAGTGGCTTGTGGGGGGGACAACTTCATTTTCCTGTTTTGCCAAACATCTTCTCCTCTTCCCAATGGACAAATCCTACCAAGCCTGAACAGAAACTGCAGAATCATGGCAAGGATCCAGCTGAGATTTCAGCACCCATTTAAATAAAAACACATGCTCAGTTCCAGCTCTCTTCAGAAAAATCTTTAAGCACTCAGCTGAAGCTTTTTAAGTGCCCTGTTGTGCATTTTTTTTCTTTTTAAATTGTTTGATAAAAGCGAATGTTGAGTAAGCGAGTGCTCCAGGAGAGAAGCAGCACTCAGTTGTGCAGGTCTGAACTGCGGCTCGTACATTCTCTAAGCCCAGGTTTGCTCAGGGCACTTTGTGCTGAGGTGTTTCTCTATCTTGAAAGCAAAAAGGCAGCAAACAGGAAGAAAAAAAACTGAATTGTCCTTCATCTCCTTTGTGCACAGGAACTGCTGAGAACAGCCAGAGTGTGACTCTTCGCTGTGGCCCATTAAACAAAGAAAGAAATCAGCTGTAGGACACAGAAACCAACAACAGAGCGTCTCTGTACCTGTAAATGTGCAGTTTGGACTGCAGTGGCTCTGATATCCAGGAATAGAGAGGAAAATCCTGGCTCCTCTGAGCAAGGAGGCAAATCAAACATTAAGGGAAGAGAGTGTGGCAGGTACCATTCTATGCTATCGTGAACAGAGGACTGAGAAAAATCAGCACGTACAGGCAAGAAAAAGAGTGTTTTCATTTAAAAAAAAATCATTAAAGAAAGGATCTCACAAGCAAGGCAAGCTCCTGCTTCCCTCAGGTATTCCTGGTCATCCATAACTATCAACATTTTCTGCCTCGCATCTGATTAACTCCCATGTGAGTTTGGAAAACGCTACAAAAATCTTCATTAAAATAAAAGAAGGGGTAACTACAGGAAAGAGTCCCTTTGCAGCCCTCACGGTATTTACAATTCCAATATCAGCAACTTCTGCACTGTAGGCAGAATGAAATGTAAAAAAATTAATTGGGGAAATTTTCATGTGTGGAGAGAAATTGGAAAAGGCAAGGGTTATGGCTCTGGAAAATCAGAAGACTGCAGAAGCTTTAGACATAAAGCACAACTTAATCTTCTCAGTTTAGTCACGGGAATTTAAAATCTGGAGGCTGTACCAGGAGACTGGTGGGGTTTTCTACAGCTCCTCACTGGTCCGTCTCCTCCAGGCCAACACCAGGCACTGCTGTCCCAGCAAGCGATCCCAACAATGCTCAGGCTCTCCAGCATCCTGAGCCAAGCAGTGCAGAAGAGCAATAGAAATGGTGCTACAGCACAAGGGAGGATCATTACTCTGCAGAAGTGGTCCAAATTGTCCTCGGAGGTGTCAGTGGTTACACAATTTCCAGAGTAAAAGCATCTTTTCCATGTGGTTTCCCAAATGTTCACATCCAGTTGAAGCCAAACGTTATGACTTAAACACGGTGGGTTAAAGAGTTCACCCCTTCCTGTCGTGGGTATCTCAACAATGCTGTGCCCCAGTGGATGAGTTTGTGCAGTGCTGAGTCACTGCCAATGGATTTAAAACATCAGCTGATGGCAGAATGGGAT
Organism: Struthidea cinerea; assembly: GCA_013397865.1. NCBI lineage: Eukaryota > Metazoa > Chordata > Aves > Passeriformes > Corcoracidae > Struthidea > Struthidea cinerea. Next base: position 978,078 of record VZTI01000220.1, read on the forward strand.
TTTCAATGCGAACACCAGGAAAGAAGGGGAAAGGCAGAAAATGGCCCAAAAGGCCGTGAGTGTGAGGGTACAGACAGGGAGGGAGTTCAGGCTGGGGTCAGGCTCTGCGAAGGGATCGATCCAGCAGTGGGAAAGGACACAAGGCAGAGGGGCAGGGGATGAAGAGGCACTGCAGGCTTGCATTTAGGGAACTGCACAGCGGTATCTCACAGCGTGAAGGTGAGTGAGTTCTGCTGGTTTAGGGGAAGATTGCTGAGGGAATTGAAGGGGAGGTCTTTTGGTGGAACTATCAGGCCCTGCTGAGGCTGGGGAGCACTAGGACAGACTTAACCCTTACCAGGGTAACTACCCAGCACCCCTGAAACGTGCCCCAAGGCTTCCCTAAGGTGATAAAGAAGGGGAAAAAAGAAAATCTGATACTTAAAGGTTGGCTAAAAGAGAAACATCTGAAATAATACTTGAGAGTAGGCAGCAATAAGGGAGACAAAAGAGAAAAATCAGCAGCAAGTACTCCTTGGGTCTACTTCTCACTCTCCTATACTGAAGCAGCTTCTGGAATTCTCTTCATCTGCCCAGCTCCTTCATTTCCTCATCTGTGAAATGCAGTCATGGTCTCATCCCCAGCACTGCAGAGGAGGCAGTGGGACCTGGGGATCTGCTCCATTTCTCTCACCTAGGCCTGTGCAGGATGCTGCTGGAGGACTTGTATAGTGCCAGGAATTCACAATGGGAAATGTCTCACATCTGGTTTCATCGGGCTTCTAATGCAACCTCTTGAAGATAAATCTAACTCTTGATGAAAACTGAAACGTAATTCAGACACGACTTCGAGAGAGGAATAATGAAAATATCCTACAAACCTAGCAGTGTTGGGGGCAAGCAGGGAAGCAAGGGAATTCCATGCTCAGTTGGGGTCACAAAGACGATTGAAGAGGAGCAGATGACAGTGAGTTGGTGCAGGCAGAGGAACATGGATGTGATGGGGGACAGCTCCAGGCATCTGTGTTTATCCATGGATGTGGCTGCAGCCATGGGCCAATTAGAGCTGACTACAAAACATCCCATCCTATTCTCATGGTGGGACATTCTAGCTTGTTACAATTAATTATCATCAGAAAACACGTTGCCACAGCAGCAGTAGAGAAAGATTTTATGGCTACGACGTGTTCTGCTCTTAAGGATTCAGAAAGAGGACAAAATTGTACTATCAGGTGAGAGAGCAGATCCAGGAGGGGGGAAATGGGAAAGCAAAAACTACTCCTAAGTAATAATCATAATCCACCTTAATGTATGGAATTACAAATTATTTAAGTAATGAACCAAACCCACATTTTCTGCTGTCGGTATAAAAACACACAACATTCTATTTTCAATTAATTCTAGAAGTGAATCAGTGCCTCTATTTTTATCTCTTCAATAAAACTCCAACATAATCTTGTTAGACATGTAAGTTGTGTCTGTAACTCATGTTGTGTTTTGCTGCCAGGTGTTCATGTTTTAGCAGTTTTAGACTATTTTCAAACTATGATATTCTACTGAAACAGCAATAATTACCTTTTAAAAAGTTATTTAGCCAGAAATAACAAATGAGGAAGAGTGTAAACACAGATGAAGAGCTGGCAGCCTCTGCTTTGTTCTCAGCCTCAATAAGATTCCAAGCCCTCATCTAAAAATGTCATTTTTTACATCCCCGCTCTTATCCATCGTATTTGTTCCATTTCATCAAAAGGCAAAGCTCAGAGTCATGTGCTGAGTTATGGATAAATAACAATTGTGACTTCTTTCAAGTGCAAAAACTATTCTCACTTGACGTATTTTAAAAATAATTTCTTTTCCAACAAAACAATCCCCAAGCTGCTGGTTTTAATATCAGTTAGTTGTCTGAAGGAGAACTTAGAGAGGAATTCAGTATTACACAGCCAAAATACATGAAAGATAGAACTCACATTTCCTATCTTCTGCACTCCAGTGCACATTTAAAATCATCCCCCATTCTTCAGGAGGACAAGTGGTTTGTAAGGTGCAGACACGAGCAGTACAAAGGCAGCACAAAGCAGCCAGACCTGGATCCTGACGTTATTAATGGCTATTTCTCCAGCTCTGAATTTCGCAATGATTTTACAGAAAGTGGCTTTGCCTGTGCCTGCACCTCCCAGCTCTGATCTGATCCTGGCTGCATTTTGCTGAAGGGATCTCCTCAGCTGCCCATTGTGCTGTCCGTCTCCAAATCCAGCGCTCTGCTGCATCCCAGCCTTTCTGTCGCTCACACATTCACTCTTATGCCTGAATGGCACCCATTTGCTTCCTATTAGGAAACTGAGATTTTAAAAGGGAATAAATGATGGAAGTTCTGTCACTGGGACCAAAAGGCTCAGAGTCTGAGCAGCTGCTGGTACAACTGAGCTGGTGAGGCACTGTCCAGCAGGCTGAAAGTTACAGGGAAATCGTAACGACAGTAATACCGTTGTACTTCAAATCAAAACAAATAATCATGTTAATGAGTCTAATCCAAAAAGCAAGAGAAGCTGAGATGGGGTTTTAATAAATCCAGGGTGTTTAATATCCCAAACTTCACTAATATAAGAATGTTTCTTAAAGCAGCGTCACAAAGGCTTCCATGTGCTTTATTTTCACATCAGGGCACATTTCATATCTCTAATCCCCCCTTTTTCCCTTCCCCCATCATCAGAGGGCTGCAGAAGACACCAAACCAAGAGTCACCCCCACCTTGAAGAGCTCACCCAGCCCACTTTATGGAGCAGTATTTGTCCTGCAGGATTTTCACCGTGAGCTGCTCTCCCTACCAGGAATGCAAGAGCTTAACCTGGATTCAGGACAAAAGCCCCTGAACTTGCATTTTAAATAGGCTGAGGCCTATAAAACAATTACAAGCAAAAGGAAGTTTTGGAACCTAATCTTTGTCAGCATTGCTGGAGGAAAATAGGTCAAGCCAAGCAAACCTGATTTCATTCCTGGATATGATTACATGTTTGCTTTTATAAAGATGATTACATGGCTTAAACTGTTGCAAGGCATTTGACCTAGTGTTGTACTGAGCAGAGATCCATGGGCAGGAGAGCCTAAGTGAAACAGGGATTAGTGAAGCAGGAAAATGGAGAAAATGAGTATCAGCAAGGAATGCTCTTACTCAGCTCCTGGTGGGATCCCCCGGGCTTTTTTTTTGGCAGGGGCTGTGTTATTCTGCACTGCCATCAACAGCTTTGAGGTAAACAAATAATCTGCACCTTACTTGAACTTGGGAGGGATTTCATGTGATGAGGGAGAAAGGACTTTGCTGTTAACTGGGCCCCTTGTGGAACCGTCCCGCAGGGATGAGGTTTTCCTTGGGAAACCACCCCGTCAGTGGTGGGTTTGAATAAGAACACAGCAAAGAAGTGACAGAGAGGAGCTTAACAACCCTGAGGGCTTTTCTGAATTAGGAATTGTGGCTATGGGATGCTCTGCCTGTTCTGCAGCAGGGTTTCAGTGCTCTGGAGAGCACCGAGGTGATTACGGTGCTGCTAAACACCAACATTTTACAACAAAGCCTTTCACAGCGAGATCTCAACTCCTGCGTCCTCCCAGCCCCTCTGAAAGCTCCACATTTCTTCTGCGGAGAACACAGAGCTGAGGAGCATTGCTGGCAATAAATCTGGTGGTTGCTCCTACTCAGAGTCCTCCTTCCTCTTTGGGTTTAATGAAATCCTCCTCAAGCACTGCTGTACATGTTGCCTGTAATTACTACCCATCCGTCAGGTTATTGTGGTGCAAGTTCAAAAACTCATCGGGAAAAGCTGATTTTCTTTTAAATACATCTGTATTTCCTTAAATTACACTGTTGCCTGAAAGCACCATGAGTCAGTCAGTCCATGTGTTAACTCCCAGTGGGGACTTCTGCTCAGAATTAATGTGAATTCTCCATGAACAGCATTATTTCCTTTGGATAAGCAAATTGGACATTGCTTTTCAAACGGACAAGTAGCAGATAACGGGTGTTTAGAGTGCCTGGGAATGCAAAGTATTCCTGTATAATGAGACATCACAGAGCAGGAGACTTGGTGCTTTAACAAAACAGTGTTTCTTTGGCAGAAGGCTTTCAAGGTTAACTATGTAGAGCAGCTACAATTTATGCAAACAAAATCTCCCCTGATTCTCTGAACTGATCACATCTCCTTTCATCTCAAATGTAATCTAAACCATCTGATTTCCCTCTTCTCACCCCGAAGTGAAAATAGTAGTGGTGCTTTCAGAGAACGGTCCAGGGAAGCTCTACCACTGCTCAGTTGTCATTTTCAAGTGTGCCTATTTTAACAATATACTTCTTACCTAGTTTTTGGAGTATTTTAAACCCATATTGCAATAAATACCTCTCCACTGCAATATTCGCCAAAGAGGAAGTTAAATGATAAAGAGTTCAAGAAAATATCTATATGTGCAACACAAATTAAGGGAGGTGCAACCACTGGCTCTTGCTAAACACAATCCAACTCAATATTTAATTTGCTTTCTTTCCTCTTCCAACACCCTTCCTTTCTAAAAAGCTCCTCTTTACCACCAACCTGGACCAGAAACCCCTGTACTATTTTGAGTTTGGTCATAATTTAACGTGTCCTTTAAAGCACACCTACTCTTCCCACATGAACTCATTGAAATAATGATTTATTACCTCGCTTTTCCTCTCATCAGCCAGTAATCAAAGTCTTAATGTGATAATATTAATGCCAAATAGATTTTCATGAGAAGAAATATGGAAACATTTTCCATATGCTCCATTCTCCCTGTGTCCTGACTCTCACTGGCTGACAAGGCACAGGAAAAAAACCAGAAATCTGAAGGCAATGTGGGATGCTCTTCTGGAAAGTTCTCAGTGGTGATGCAAGCAACGAAAAACCTGAGAAATAATCTCATTTGTTTTCTGGCTACCCTAAATACCAAAGTTTAAATGTTGCAGAATTGATAAATCAAACTAGAATCTGTTTGATACAAAATAAGTGAGGTGCAACCACCAGCTCTTACTAAACACAATCCAATCCAGTATTTAATTTCCTTTCTCATTATGTTACCCTTGCTGTTCCAATATCCTTCCTTTCTAAAGATTCCCCTTCACCACCAAGGCTCCTGAAGGTGTCTATATATATAAAAATATAACTGTCTATTTACATGATAATCCTGCTTTCAAATCACAGACAATTACCTTGGAAATGAGGAGATTTCTGTGCACATGCAAGTGAAAAACTATCAAATACGAGTCAGGGGAAAATATTAAATACCAGTCAAAGGCATGCTTGCTCACTGTTGGAAGATGCCACATGAAATATGATGTCAATAAATACATTTCATTCCCTGCTATACATCAAAATAAGTAAAAACTGTCAGTAGCTTGGCTCAACCAAGTGTGGGAATGCAGAATGGGAAAAACTGGAAATGTAGCTGCAAGTGTTTGATACAAGACCCTAAATTTAATATTGTTTCCCCTCTGCTGGCACGGCAAACAGGAGGGTGGGCAGATGCAGTCTCTGTTTGCACTGGCTCTTTCAGTGAGACATTTGCCATCTGCTTTGTGGAGGTAAAGTGAGTGGAGAGAAAAAGCCAAAACCTCTCTTTGAATGTTAAACGAGTTGTTTCCGTTGGAGAGAAGATATTAAACCCTAAACTGCCTGGGTAGAAGGTTCCTTCTCTCCCCTCAAACAACCATTCCCTTGTTAATACACTATTCAATTATAAGTAATGCAGAGTAGATGGGACAATCTAACGACACTGTTACATTCACAAGGTAAAGGCAGAGGCCTCATGTGCCGGCAGTGAATTGCAATTTTTATCTCCAGGTATGTGTGCTTACCCTGGCCAGCGAGCACTTCCAATTCCGTAAACCCTTTTTTCACATTTCATGTATATTTATGAATAGACTATTACTGCCAAATTCCGAGCTGAGCTCTCCTTGCAGAGCTTAATTCATATTCAAAAGTCACAGCTGTGACTGGGAGGAGATGAGCGTTTTCGTGGAAGCCATTTCTTCCTCACATATCCAAACGCATTTCCTTAATTTATTGTCACATGCTTGTTAAACCACGTTTTAGATTCTTGTCCCGACACATGCTCCTGCAGAACTTGGATTGCAGCTCAGGAGGCTCCCACAACTGCAGCCCATACTGATTTAAAGAAGGGTTTCCTTCAGTCATGGAATAATGTGGGCAAAACACTGGCAACAGCACTTGGTGTTTAACAAGAACGCTTGGAAAAATAACAAAACTGCACAATTATATCAACATGCAGAGTGCTGATGACTCTCCCACAGTATCTGTGACAGTCATGGCTGCTCTCAGAAATTACTAATTAACTAACTCAGTAATAAGGATAAAGGATGACAACTGAAATCGATTCAATTCAGGATAAAAATCCCTCTGAATACTACAGAGTACACGCATGCTTTAGAAATTTTGGGAAAAGCCATGTTCTGGAAAAAGAAAAAAAGGAAAATTTACTGTTTATCAGCCAGTTTTAACTGAACAAATGACTTCCACTGAAAAATGTGATTTTTGGGATGCCTGTAAGTGTCTGATGCTACTCATAGGTAGGTGCCAAGGTGCTGATGCCCTTGGCAATGATCCCGTGTAGAGGGAAGGTTCTGTGGAAGCCTCTAAAGGGCAGTTTTTGGAAAACATAAATACCAACATTCTCTAAAAATGCAACAAAATTATCTAATTTTAAATCTTACAGATCTCAGCTCAGCAAAATCCAGGGTTGGATCTAAAAATTAAAGGAAATTTTCCAGCGGTTTTTCCTATGACCAAATAACTTTCATTGAGACAAAGGCGAGGAGGCTTCGGGAGTGTGGTCAGTGAGGGCAGAGCAGTGCTCACCCATCCCATTCCTGCCATTCCATGCCCCAAAATCCCTTTTATTCCAGCAGGTTTGGATGTCCAGCCTGGCACAAGAGCTCTGCTTTTGCAGTGTTACCACTGCCATGCGTTAAACTTGGGTTGAAAACCAAAGGAGTTAAACCCAAACGAGCCCTGTGTGATTTAGGGAACAGGAATAACCAGGAGGGAGCTGGGAGAAACATCACCAGGCTGGTCCCAAACCAGCATTTGATAGCACTTCTAAAATTCCCATTTCCTCTCCTAGGCTGGACAAACCCAGGGAGCAGCAGTTGTGAAGTTACAACGAGATATGCAAAGAATAAAACATCTGGCTCTGAGATCCAGGCCGCTCTGGAAAACAATCTGGCTGTAATGTTTTTGCATACTTTGCACATTTCTAATGGAATGGCACTATCTCTGCAGCATGGATTTTCCCAATATCATATTCATCTGGCGACCGAGCCAGACTTTGTTAACCATCTGCATATGTGCAGCGTGGATTTAAAAAGTAATTATTTTTGTAGCAGTCCAAATTGCTGTTGCATAAAACAGCACATATTTTTCATATATATATATATATATTTTTTTTTTTTTTCTGTGAAACTGCAGGAGGCTCCAGAAGTCCCAAACCCCTATTTTGCATTCATTCAAATTTTAGCTGTTGTGCAATTAGAAGGTTGGGAATGTTTGTTTTGTCTCAAAGAAATGCAAACATTTGGCCTGAAGTTTGGTGCTCCCTTGCTGGTGACAATATCTGAAGGGAGAGGTTTTGCTGGTTTATTGTTATGTTTTTAGGGATGTGTTTGGGATGACGTCTGTCCTGACCAAAGCCTCCGGAGATTTAATTCACATGGAAATCACCCAGGTGGGGTTTTGCAGGGCTTCATTCAGATATAAAACTCTCTCGTCTCTACTTTTCCTACAGAACAAACACCACTGAAATTCTGATTTACAAAGGAAAACCAATGTCTACAACATTCATTTAAGGCTGACCATGTGTTCTGCTGTTGTCTTTATTGGTTTTTATAACATTGTCTTCATTATTTGCTGTCTTTATTGTTTTCTATGCTTAGTCTTTTTGGAGGGAGATGAGCATTCAGTCTAAAGCCTTCTGCTGTATAATTTGTGATTTCAGCAATTAGAAATACCCTGGGTTTCTGAAATATTTACAAATATAAATAAAACAGCTGAGTAAAAATGGCTTGGCTTCAAAGGACAACTTTCAGTAGGCAGATTCATGGAGACAATAAAATTAAAGCTGTAGTTAAACCTTCATAGCAGAAACCTCTACAGAAAACTAAGGCAAGTCTAATCTGCATTTAAATTTTTCATGGATCCAAAACTGAGTAGTTTCTCTTCAGGACAGGCTTCAGTTCTCCAAAAAACTGCTCAGCACAGCCCCAGACTGCCTGAGCTGCACCTTCCCCAGGACAAGCTAAATTGAACATTTCAGAAAGGTCACAATGAGGCCAAACACCTCAAAACCACTGAAAAAAAATGGCTGAGGGCTCTTATTTTACTTTTATTTTGTTTTATTTCAGGCAAGAGGATGGCTGGCAGTCAAATCCACGTAATAATTCCTATAAAGTTAGGAGGCTTCTGATAAGTGAGTCCTGTGAAAGGCTACACCTTTTTGGCCTCAGGCAAACAATTTTTTTCTGGTGGATAAACAACATCATCCTACTAACACGTGTAAATTCTATTCCTTCATGCACAAATTCCATAATTATTTTTTCAGGCTTTGATAAACAGCATAAATTCTATATTATGCGTGGTCCTCCTCTGCAATGAATAAATTTGCCTTTTAAAGTCTGCTGCCCTAATAAACTAAATAGCAAGGAAACACGAAGAGCAGAAATAGGAAGTGTTTCAACAAGCTGCTTGTAAATAAGGTTAAAAAAATAAGTAAAAAAAAAAAAGCAAAACCCCCAAAGTGTATCCAAAGTTTGATAATGATTTACAAACGAGACTATTCTAAATGTAACACCTTCAGACAGCTGTAAATTTGATCTACAGCACTAACAACCACAGCAGTGATTTCTATTCAGGAGTTACCAGCCCTATCATGTCTGGGACATTTTTTAGTCATAGTTTTCTGTTTTTCTTTCGGCATCCATTTAAACAGAGTTGCTTCTTTTCTGGACTAAAGCAAGAAAACTGTACTGTGGCTCAATCTAAAGCAAATATAGCAATTAATATTTTTGCTTTTGAGCTGCCATTGCAGTGGAATTCCTTGTCCTTATCACGCGTCCACCATTGCCAGGAAAGTTCTGCTACCAGGGACTGGGAGAGAGCAAAATACTGATTTTTTTTTTTCCTGCTCTGCAGAAATTTGATTGTGTTAATCTATTATTACTAATTATTACTTTGAAGATAAAGTCCAATGACATGGGATATATTTAAAATAATTTTCTCCTTGGTGCTAAACAAACTAAACCAAAGAATCCTGAAGAGCTTTCAGTCCATATCTCAGAGCTTTATTTCTTTATCATAGAAGACTCCCATTAAAAAGAGACCAATTATGACAGCAAAGAGAACTTACACACTGTCTGACATACTTAAAAAACCCAATTATTTCTTTCTTTATGAAGTGTTTAAGTGATGGGAACTCTCTTATCTCCACCATAGAAAACACCCAGGGAACTTGAGGTGTTTTTGTGAACCTGCACCTTCTCTTCAACGACGCAGTTATTGCAAACCAACAATTTCTTCTCCTCTGCAAACCAACTTTTTCCCTTCGAAACGCCATGAGGGTATGGAAAAAAATGTGCAAACTGAAAATATTACCCAGAAAGTTGCTGTATTACAGTGATCTGACCAAACCACATCTATTTTATCAAACTCTCTCTTTTTTCGTGCAAAGGATAACTTGCTCACGTCTCTGTAAGCTGAGGTCTCTTTGTACTTTTCCCCTTCTGAAAAAGAAGTGGAGAAAAAAGCCAGGAAATGAGAGTTAAAAGCTGGTGATTCCCACCTGGCAGCTGCTTTGAGTGCTGCTCCAAAGGGCTGCCACCACAGTGCGAGGCAGGCGTCACTTCTAATAGCGTTTCATTAAATCAGGCTCTAATTCAATTACAGCTGTTCTCCATATGATCACGGCACTGGAGAGGAAGGATTTCCCTCTTCCCTCGTTTCAGGCAGACCTGTGTGCAACAGGGCTGCTCAGCAGTGCCAGTGCCAGGCGATGCAACTCCTGCTCATCAAGCTCTGAACCTCCGTCCGCATCACCCAGAGCAGCAAAACACAACAAAGCTCAAAAATGCTGCCTCTCGTTCAGCTTTGTTGGTTTCGCTCTCCTTCCTTGGTTTCCTGTTTGTTGTGGGATCACAGAGTCATTGGGGTGGGAAAAGACCTCCAAAATTATCAAGTTCATCCCGTGCCTGATGCCCACCTTGTCCCCAGCCCCGAGCGCCACCCCCAGCCCTTCCTTGGACATCTCCAGGGATAGGGACTCCAACCCTCCCTGGGCAGCCCCTTCCAGTGCCTGACCACCCTTTCCCTGGAGAAATTCCTGCTGATGTCCAAGCTGCCCCTCCCCTGGCACAGGGGATTTCTCTTTTTCCCTCTGCGTGCAGTTCACTGCTCACAAGAGGAGGAGGGCGGGGGAGCCTTGCAGCGATGCTCAGCTTCAAACGATAGCAGAGAGTTCAGCTCTGCCCTGCCAGCTCTGGGCTTTTATCCCCCCCAGGCAGAAGAACAAGGCTCAGTTTCAGTCATTCCATTTTTACAGAAATACTCCCCTACTGACCTTGGGGCTGCCCACCTTTCGGGGATGCCCTCAGGGCGCACGGGTGCTGGGAACCTGAATGGAGATACAACTAAAGAACGGAATCATGGAATTGTTTGGGTTGAAAGGGGCCTTTAAAAGGTCATCCAGTGCCATCCCCTGCCGTGGGCAGGTGTAGGTGCTAAAAAGCGAGAAGCAGAGAAATTCTTCAGCCTTTTCTCAATATTCTGTGAGCAGACTGTCTTTCCTATGTAAACTATTTTAAACAAGGTCACAGTTCCATAAACTTCTTGCACCCGCAGGCTGTTTTGCAAGATTGTTATGGCTTCGACTTTGAAAATATTTTGGAATCGGTATCTTAGGGCTTGGCCAATCCTCTCAAGGGGTGGATGGCCGAGGAACCAATTACCTATTGCCACTCAACACACTTTTTGTGATCTAGCCTATATAGCAGTCAGAAAATTATTAAAGAAAAGCTTCAGCTTCCACTTGATCATGAGCCTGGACTCTGTGTGGTTTTCTTTATGCGCCTCAGACATAACAGCGACAGGCAGGGACACCTTCCACTACCCCAGGCTGCTCCAAGCCCCGTCCAGCCTGGCTTTGGACACTGCCAGGTTCCCTCTCCCCTCTCACAGCTCAGCCCATTTCCTTCCAGGGACCAGCCCTTGGAGTCACTCCAGGTCAGTGAAGGGCAGGATGCTGAGCACCCTCATTCCAGCTCCCTGCCCCAAACCAGTGGATTTCCTTCTGGAACCCAGTTGCGAAGTCAAGGTCTTGTGCACACCTTGTACCTGGCAAGAGTACCCATCAAAGAGCATAAAATTATTGCAACTGGCAGCTCCTTACCGATGTGGAGACTGCATTCTTTTCTGGAGGATTTTAGTCTAAAAGCCAAAGGCAATTCTGTGAATGGCCAGGGGTAGGGAGATTACAGCAAATTAAGAGCAAATTAAGCAGGCAGGCATCTGCTGAAGGGAAAGTGGTAAGAGCGGAATGTAGATATTTTCACTTAGACTGGATTAACTTCATATTTTTGATTAATTCATATTAACTTTCCGAGCATCCCTGTGTGGAGGAGTCCCCCGGGAGCTTGCAGGAATGTCACTCTTGCTGCTGTAGCAGCTCCTGTCACTGGAGGGCACAATGCTGCTGCTTTCGCAGCCTTTCACAGCCTCAGCCCAATGATTTTTGGATAGATAACATTTTCTTCCTTTGGGGGAAAAAAAAAAAAAAAATTTGATCCCCTCAAATTATCTGAATGTGCAGGTCTTCCTTCTGTAGATCTCTGACTGCTAAATTGTGCATGGGAAAAAATAAAAAAAAGGAAAATCCCCCAAAATAACGAGTTGAAAAAAGCCCAGTTTTTATTTCCTGCATGGTGTTCCAGACAGTGCAACTATTCATTAACTTTAAAGCACACGGTTTAAAATCCTGTTTTTCTTTTGGTCTCGGCTTTACATCCTGCAGTTCCTTTAGCCCCAAACCAAATCCCTGGCTCTGATCCTGCTGTTAATACGAGGAAAATCGGCCTGCCATCCATAAGGCTGTTATGCTTATTCAGCATTTCCTGCAGATACTGGAGGAAAAACCTGACCCAGGTAAAGCTCCTTCTCAGGGGTATGCCTTGAACCCAAAGAAAATCCTTTTCCATTGTGTCTGGGCTCCTCTGGCAGAGCTCTCTGGGCTCTTGAGTGCCCAGATAGTGTGAAACAAAGAACTGTGGAGCGAATTACTAAAGAATTAAAAGGAAAACAATTCCTAAATGTTAACAGCTCAAAGGACAGAAATAATAAAGCAGTGAAATCCCTGACACCACCTGTCTTATGCACCCCCTGTGTTGCATATTGGGGTATTTCAGCCCTCTGTGTTCCTGCCAGGTCCTCCACAAGATGAGGGAGGACCTGAAGGAGGAGACCACAGAGGCAAATGCACAAACAGATCCTTCCAGAAAGGGCCCTCTGTGTGGTTTCTCCTTCCTGCCACAGCCTGTGAGATGCAAATCTGAGCCACCCAGGGCCAGGAAATACGTTTCACAATGCTGATGGCCTCCTCAGTGCTTTTGAAATCCTATTGTGACCCATGGCTTGGAACAGTTGGACACAACTACTGGAGAAGCTTTTTGGAAAGCAATTTCATTAGCACACAATATTGGCCTGACTCTGCCTGCAAAGTCAATGGTAAAACTCACAGTGATTTTAACGAGACAAGAAGTAGGTCAGCACTGGAAAATCTCATGCACAGCCTTTATATTCTGTCCCTGATTCCTTGTGATCCCCAGAGAAAGAGGAATAATTCTGAATCTCCACGAGCAAAGCAGGGAAGTTTTGCTGCCTGGGCTGGGGTTTTGCTCCACGTGTAGGAATGTCCTCTAGAGCATAAAGCTCAGCTCTGACACTTGTTAATAAATGGCAAATACTTCTTTGTTGCCGTCCCAGTATTTCAGGCCAACTCACTGAAACAAGTTTCCTTTAAAAGAACCAAACCCAAAAGAGCCCAGTGTTGATAGTTTAGATTAAGATATCCCAGAGTCACACACAAGCCTAAGAGCTGCTGGAGGACACACAGGTGTCAAGATTTCCCTGACAGTCCCTAAAAGGATCAGTGCTTAATTGCCTGCCCAGTTTGGGTTATAGCACAGCCTGTCCTGCTCAGGCTCGGAGGTTTCTCAGCTCCGTTTACAGCCAGAGTTTGTCTTTGCCTAGAATGTGTTACTGGATCCCACACCCCTCCCAGCCCAGCCCCTGAAGGCTTCATTTATTAATCTCCTATCACTTCCTCTGCAGGAAAACGAGGGGATTCGCAGCTGATGATTCGGGCTGGTTGTTGCCCAGCTGGCTTTCCTTCCAAGCCTTCTCCACGCTCTGCCTTTTCCCGTGCTTGGGAGCCCAGCGATGTCACACCAGCTCCTCGGCCACAGGAACAAATTAAACACTGCAGTCCAAACCACTTCAGACTGGCAACCTCCTCCAGCTGCTGGATCTCCCTGAGCCATAGCAAAACTGTCACTGAGATCACCCCCCTCTTTCCAAAGCTGCCGTGGAAGTTTTCCCCTCTGGCTCGTCGCTGATATCCCCGCATCCCTTCAGCAGCACCGTACACTCCAGTCCCTGATCCCATCACAGATTCCCCAGCATAAAGAAGGAGCAGCACTCCCTGCAAGGCTCTGATTTACTGCACAACGTCTGTCTGTCCATGGCTGGTATTCCCCACTCTGCCCCCAGGAACTGTCCTGCACTAAGGGCAATTCACCAGCCCACTTGGTCAGCCCTGGGAGAGGCCTCTGGAGAAAGAGCAGGGAGATACAAACTGGGGAAGGAACAGGTAAATATTAACGGGAAAAAGACCAGGTAGATATAAACTGGAGGAAGAACAGGTGAAAATAAACTGGGGAAAGAACAGGTAGATATGAACTGGAGAAGGACCAGGTAAATATAAACTGGAGGAAGAACAGGCAAAGTAGATATAAATTGCAGGTCTGTCCTTCAAGGTCACATAGTTCCCTTCCAGAACTGTGGTTCCAAAGCATCAGCTTCCCAACAGTGAGGAATAGCACAACAGAACATGTGAAATTGGATAAACATGGCTAATTCCCAAGGGAATCATAATTGTGACAGTGAAATATGATGGTTTACTAGGTCAAATACTTTCTTCAAAGAAACATGCTTGAAAATTATATTGAAAGCTTGACTTGGACAGATTGCAGGGACGTGATCCAACACTATGGTCAAAGATATTTTTTCCCTGAAGAAATCAGTCACTGCACTACACAGGACTTGCATGGACACAAAAATAAATTAATGTTTATTCTGTTTTATCTTCCTGTGCTAACATCATTAACTGATCCGTACTGGAATGTCAATCAGGTCTTGTGTACCTGTTTATTGTAATACATGANGGAGGGGAGAGACCGCACCTACAGAGGACCTCTGAAATCTTCTCAGGTTTTCTCTCCACAGAGAGATCGATCTCATTATTTAGCAATACTATTCCCCACCTGTGTGTTTGTTAAATAAATAGCTTGTTATCTCTTTCACTTTCCTTTGAGGAAATTTTTTTTTTTCCCGAACCTGGGGGGAGGGGTGGTTGCAACCTGACTTCTATCAGAGGGTGTTCTCCTCCGAATTTGTCCAAACTAGGACAACCAGGTAAATATAAACTGGAGGAAGAACAGGCAAAAATAAACTGGGGAAAGAACAGGTAGATATAAACTGGAGAAAGAGCAGGGAGATATAAACTGGAAAGAGAGCAGGTAAATACAAATTGGAGGAAGAGCAGGTAAATAAAAAGTGGAGGAAGAGCAGGTAGATATAAACTGGAAAAAGAACACGTAGATCTAAACTGGAGGAAGGGCAAGTAGATATAAATTGCAGGTCTGTCCTTCAAGGTCACATAATTCCCTTCCAGAACTGTGGTTCCAAAGCATCAGCTTCCCAACAGTGAGGAATAGCACAACAGAACATGTGAAATTGGATAAACATGGCTAATTCCCAAGGGAATCATAATTGTGACAGTGAAATATGATGGTTTACTAGGTCAAATACTTTCTTCAAAGAAACATGCTTGAAAATTATATTGAAAGCTTGACTTGGACAGATTGCAGGGACGTGATCCAACACTATGGTCAAAGATATTTTTTCCCTGAAGAAATCAGTCACTGCACTACACAGGACTTGCATGGACACAAAAATAAATTAATGTTTATTCTGTTTTATCTTCCTGTGCTAACATCATTAACCGATCCGTACTGGAATGTCAATCAGGTCTTGTGTACCTGTTTATTGTAATACATGAGGCTTTAAAAGATAATCTGAAAAGTCAAGTTCAAGCCAAGTTAAAACCCCAAAATGTTACTATTGAAAGAATTTTTAAAGCACCATCTAGATATAATTAGCACCTGAGAAAGGAATATTTTCTGTCTAGCAGGTAAGACCACTATTACATATTAAAAATGGATTGTAACTTTGTTTTCATGGAGCTTAACCTTTTTGTGCTTAGATATCATTCAAACGGGTCACAAAAGCTCACCCAATATTTTAGGTCCCTGATCTTTATATTTCCATCCTCAAATAACCAAGTTATGGTGTTGCTCGATAAAATTTCCTGACACAATAGCTTGCAAAGGAATCACAAGAATGTAGGAGTAGAAGGAATCACCCGGTAGTAAATATTCACTTCTCTGTCCATCTGAGGTTATGGAATTCCCAGAAACTCACAATAATCCCAAAACATTCAGAATACAAGCCTGGAAGCCACAGAACTCTGCTGGGCCACAGGAGGACAAGCAGGAGAGATCAAAGGTACTGCCACTGTCTCAGAACCCTCCATCAGCAGCAGATTTCACAGCTGACAACACCTGGATGGCCCAATCATCTGGAGGTGTTTGTGCTCACTCACCCAGCTCTGTTTCACACAGGAAACCCTCTGTTGCTATCAAGATAAACAGACATTTTGTAAATAAAAAAGATTTCACTGCAACGATATTTCTACACATGAGCAACCTGGTCTGGTGGGAGGTGTCCCTGCCCTTGGCAGGGGGGTGGAATGAGATGAGCTTTAAGTTCTCTTCTAACTCAAACTATTCTGTGGTTCCATGACCATATAGCTAAAATATTAATCATAAATTAAGCACAGTGGCCACCAGATAAATTCCAGTTGGATATCATTATCCACAGCTATCCAGATGTTCTGGAAAGGGTTCATTAGAGATACATTCTGTAACTATAGAGATAAGGAGTGAAACTGGAGCTCTGGAACACATTTAACTGACCAGGTCAAGATGCAAAAGTCCTCAGATATGACCAGGTCCGTGGCCACAGACGCTTGGAGAAGATAATCTGATATCCTGGCAAGCTGATGCACACATTAAAACACAGAAGAGGTAAGAGGATGGAATTTGTTGGAAAAAAAAAGGTGCTGGCAGCTGCATGATGTCAGCTGTACTTGCAATAATAAAGCACTTTCTGGTGAGCACAAACCCCCCAGTTTGTGGTAATTAATCCAAAGCCCGAGCTAAGTCAGGAGTGTTAGCCAAGGGTGATAACATGAGCATATTTCTGTAGCAGAACATCATCCATTTCTATTTTTCTGGCCTGAACCATTCCGGCTTACATTCTTCCATAGCATCTGAATTTGTGTCTGACCTACATCCCGCTCCACCCTCAAAGCACAAGAGCTTCTCTGGACACCATGAAATGTCAGGTTTTGGCCACACTGAGCTTTCACATTGGAAAAAGGAGCTTTTTTACTGCCTGCACTGAATTCTTACCTCAAAAAACGCCCTTTTGGAGACAGTAAAGACATCCAGCAGCAAAGTGTGCTAAAAGAGGGTCTACCCTTCCCTGGGCCTGCTAAAATCCTGCTGAACCACGGATTACTGGAGACTCCTCCAGGGCAGGAAAAAAAGTTCCTTGTAAAAGATAAAGAAAACTGAAATTTCATATTAATATCAACAGACTTTGATCTAGCAATATATCTACCAAATGTTATTCCAGTATCACCCTCTAAATCTCTGTCTCCAAAATGACGTGGATTGTCAGAACTTCATACATAAATTTATAAGGGACCATCTTTAATTTCATGCAAATGACAGTCCTAAATGGCCCTAGTGAAGTACTCATTGTCTTCTGCTCTCATAAATTTCAAACTTCTTTCAGTTTTTTCGTGAACTCAGGAGATGAATCACATTCTGACTGTGCCCATCACACACAAGCAGTGGCTTGGCCCCGCACCACGTTCCTACGCTGAGATATTAAGTTCCAACCAAAAAAAAAAAAAGTTGATATTCAGCAAAAGTTTTAGTAATAAAAATAAAATTCTCTATAAAGTTGGGAAATTAAATGTTTTAGCGTGGTCTAAATGGGTCTCTTATTTGTGTGCTTGGGGACATGGGTTAGTGGTGGCCTTAATGGTTGGACTTGATGATCTTGGAGGACTTTCCAACCTTAATGATTCCATACTCTGTTCAAATTGATGATTATTTTGGAGCCCCATGCCCTGCACTTTGAATAATTTGTTAGCTTGAGGGCTTTGTCCAGCAATCCCATTTTTGTTATGACAGTCTCTACAATCCTTCAGAAAAAAATTACAATGTTTTCCTTCAAAGTATTTTCTCAGGAGAAAAAAATAAAATATTCGAGTAACCTTATCCAGAAATGTCTGTCTTCAGGACTGAAAAGTAAGAGACCAAAGGATTTCCCAGCTTCACTCCTGCATCCCAGGATTTCCTAACCGTGCATTGATAATAAATGTGACTGAGTGGATCCTGTGGTGTGGTGTGAACTTACTGGGACCCAAACATGGCCATAATTTGGAGGATTCCTAATTAACAGCTGAGTCTTAATGAGCCCAGTTCCATGCTAGTTATCTCTCAGGATTAAAAAAGGACCTTTCAGATCACCCAGGGCATGATTTGGGTTCTTGCAATGCACCCAGAGCCGTGACCTGCTGTAAGAGCTGGGTCACGGGTATAAATAGTTCCACCCAATTAGCGCTGGAGAGGTTCCTTTACTACATTTAGGGGAAGCAATTCTCCATCTATGCCACCTGCAGAGCTTTGCTGGCTTTAGGGACATGAATCCCACCTGGCAAGGACCTCACAGGTCTTATTCCACATCATTACAGAGATTCTGCTGTGGACTTTTAGGGCTGAGAGAGAAATGAAGGCACTGCTGCTGCTGCTAAAGGCACTCAGTTGATTCATAAAACCCACAGCCTCAAATCTTTCCATGAAAACATCCCAGAGGTCGGGTTGGGGAGTCACCACTATGGAATTAGGACTCGTAATTACTACGTGGATGGTTCAAGGCCCACATGAACACAAGCAGGGCATTCCCCAGGGTCATGACAAGAGGAGATGGTCTTGGAGGGGATGCAGAACCAGCCCAGTAGCTGTGACTGTGCCCAAAAATAAATGATTGGTTTTCACAAGGAGGAAGCGAACCGGCGGCAGAAATGGATGGTACTGGGTCACCTCCCATGGAACAGAATAAAACCAAGCCAGACCAAATTCACCACTGAGAACATGGAAAGGCCAAACAAACCATGACTAAGGAACCACAGGAAATGACCACAAGGGTGGATATGCTCCTCTTCCCAGCTGATCCACAGAGAGATTAAAAAAATGAGACATTCCTCAACCACTGCTCGATGACTTTATTTCAGAATAAGGATGTTGTGGTCCTTCTGCATTAAGATATCGCTGCTCAAAATGCACTTGTGAGTGCAAATATAAGATTCAGTCTTTAAAGTCTTTCCTTTAAGTTGATGACAGTTGTATCACACGAAGTCTCTGTGTCCTAGCAACAACATAACTCTTGCTAAACTCAGGCAATTGGAAAATCAGTCAAACTCAGACACAATTAAGATTAAATGTCATAACTGGCAATGTATGAAAAATACTAGGCCTTTCCAATTTGACTCTTTTTTTTGTTCTCCTCTCCATATCTTTTGCAATGATTCATGCAATGACATGAGTAATACATGGAAATAAATGAGAATTGACTTTCGCTAAAATATCTGAATACAGAACATTAGTTCTTCTCTAAGCATGTCTGGGTGCAGTTCCCATTCTCCTCTGAACCAAACACAAACTGCTGATAAAAAGCACAAAGGTATCCAAGCTCCAAAACCAGCTAATTTTAAACTTAAATCCCATCCTAAACCTCTTTCTAAGACTCAAGCTTCCTAATTTTTCCTTGACCAAACTTCAAACCAACACCATTGCCCAGTCTTTGTTCATTTGCCACTGAAAGAAGGTAGATTTAAATTAGATATGAGAAATAAATTCCTCCCAGTGAGGGTGGGGAGGCCCTGGCACAGGTTGCCCAGAGAAGCTGTGGCTGCCCCATCCCTAGAAGTGTCTTTCCCTTTAGGAAATAAGTCAGGAATGAAGTACACAAGTGTCCTCATTTTACTTCTTTTTCATGACATATTTTCCAGCAGTTTTCCCTTTACCACAAATTTTGTAAGCAAAGGATCTCTCCTGTGATCAATCTGGTCCGTCCCATTTCTACCTGTTGTCTTCCTCCCTACTTACTCTTCTTCCAAAATATCTTTTTATGCAAGGAACAGAGAAATACTGGTGTGGAGAAGCCACAGAAATTGCTCATCACTGACACTAACGCAGCTGTGCAAATTCAGATGACCTTAAACGAGCAAAGTATCCCCACGATCCAACCTACGCTTCCTGTCCAATTTCCAGTCAGGAATGATCGTGTCATATCGGTTTCCTTATGCCCCTTTCCTGAATTAATTTCCTAAAGGGAAAGACAGTTTCCCAACATCTTCTTCCAGTCCCAGCTGGGCACTCAACCTCATTCCTGGTGTGCAGCTTCCAGGGTTAAAGGGATGCTCCTATTTTAGCCCTACCAACAGTTGCACTGTCAGTCACATCCTTGACGTTCATCCTTTGCTCGGACTGAGATATGACCTTAGTTTTTCCTTATCTCTGGATTCCAGTAATCCCTTCCTGATAAATTCTGATCTCAGAATCCCTCCAGGAGTGAAAACCAGAGCAGGTTTCAGCATCCAGCTGGGTGCATATGTGATCTCCTGACTTCCAGGGCTCACCACAATGACTCTGTTTTCATTTGCAGCAGCTCCTGTGCAACCTTGCTGGGCAAGGAGGGTTGTCCACAGAAGATTTCAATGTGTGTGTGTCTCATCTGAGCCTCTTTTCTCTGCCATCACATCCAGGTGTTCCTTGGACACCTCTCTGGGCAGCCCCTTCCAATGTCAAATCACTATTTTCAGGAAGAACTCCATCCTGATGTCCAACCTGCCCCTCCTCTGGCACAGCTTGAGGCCATTTCTCTCATCCTGTCCCCTGTTCCCTGGGAGAAGGGACCGACCCCACCGGGCTACAACCTTTATTAAGAGGATTCTGCGGAAACCAACACAAAGAGAGATTTTTTTTTCCTTTCTAATTGTCTCAACCATAGGTTAAGAAACATAGGAAGACCTAGAAAATTCACCTCAGCTCATATGCAAATTCCAGCACTGGCAGAAGCCCCGGAGATGTGGTTTGCAGACACTACATGATCTTCCATGCTCCCTCTGCTCCTGGATAAATTTTCACCCTGCTTGAACTGAGTAAAAAAGATCCATAAAGAAGGAAAGGGGACCACTGGAGACGAGAAAAACAGCCATGCTATGTTTAAATATGTATGGCAATGCCAGTGCTTCCGATGGAAGGAAAGGGAAAAACCACTGGCAATTAAAACCAGGAGCACAAGACAAGGCATGCACCTCTCTGCAGATTTCTGATATTGTGAGGAGAGTTTCCAAGGAGAAAGCTAATATCGCTGTAATCCTTGCTTTTCCCAGTAAAATATATATGTTTTTGCAGAACAGGATTCACTTCTGAAGCTGCACCAACAAGTAAATTATTCATAAGAGAAGAGATAAAAGACAGAACATTTCACAGAGTGAAATATTTAGACTCCCCTATCTCCGGCAGTGTGATCATGCTCGTACTAACTGGGCATACTGGGAATCAAAATGAAGCTCAATTAAGTGGTACAAACTATGCACATAAAATACATCAAGCTGATAAAAATGACAGCTCTCCTGCACCTACGTTTCATCTTTCGTGTTGAACCAGTTCAAGGAGAACTAAGCAAAGATGCAATTAATCAGTGCTCTAACACTGGGCTACTTATCAATATGTGAGTGCAACACCTCAATAAAACAGGATGCTTAAAGGGCTGCTAAATGTATCAATATTCAATTACACAACGTTAATAAAGCCATTAAAAGAGAATTAACAAGGGTTTACTCAGGAAGTATCTCTGCCTGACATTAGGTGGCTCTTTAAACATTTTCTAAAGAAATACAGTAAAAAGCTATTAAAATATTTATGCAATGCTTGCATTAGTTCTGTTTAACTGGCACAGCAGCAATAATATCAGCAGTTTTAAATGCCCTGCTTCTCAGCACCACGATTATCCACTAGTTATGAGAGATAAATAAATTCCCAGCCTTAGAATTTTAATGCTTTTCATTACAAAGAAAAGATCTCCAAATCCTTCATTAAAGCTCAGAGCCTCACTAAAACCGGATGCTTCCAGCTCTTTGTTGAGGAACCGATATCAGAGTGTGCTGCAGCAGGAACTGGGCTGGAGGTTGCCAGCAAGGCTCCTGCCTGCCCAGGTAGCCCCAGAAGAAAGTTGGGTTTTGCCCCAAATCTTTGAGCTCAGGCCTCCCAGGCAAAGCCTTCCTGGAGAGCTCCGAAAGCAAAGGCCGATTATTTCATTCCAAGAGATTGTGCTGGTGCAGCACTTCTGGGCTCGGGGCTCCTCCTCCACTCCCGAGTAACAAAAAGCCTCCCAGGACTTGTTAAATTAGCCGATGTAATGAAGTCCAATTCTGTGTTATTTGCATAGGGACTGGAAAAGATTTCGTGTTCCCATGTACATAAACAAAACCTGGCTCAGCACACCAGGGAATTAAGAGGTTTATAAAATATAAAAGACATTCACATTAATCTGTTAAACAATTCATTCTCTACCCTGCCCTTTCCCACTAAGCGAATGCATTACTTTTAAAGAATATACATTTGCTGCTGGCTCTTTTTTGCTGCTGGTGACTCCGTGCTGGTCCCCAACACCTTGGGGCTCTCTGGGGTCACACTGGTGCTGCCCCTGGGGCGCTGGGCTGGTGGCACAAGCACTGGAAGAAAAGGAAGGTGCAAGTGTTCTCTCTGCCTATTATTCAAAGATTTTGGGTGCATAACAGTGCCAGCTGTGCTGCAGGAAAAGGGACAGACTGCACCATTGATCTGAATTAAATGACTAGGAGGTGTGGGGATGAAACGAATGGATTCACACCCTGGAAAATCCAAAATAAAGCAGTTCCTCTGATGCTGCCCAGACAGTGCTGAGTATTTTTCTTCCAGGAATTGCTAAGCTCAGGGAAAATGCTGTTTTCTTGCGGGACAGGTTGGGCAAACTTCATTGACATAAACCCATCCTTGCACTGAGGCACCCGTGACTCCTCTCAAGGAACTACTGCAATTTTGATGGATACTCCTCTAAATTAGTATAAAAATCCACATTCTATTCTGGAAAATAAGATCACTTATTATTTAACAAGATCAAACAGGTGCTACCAAGTAAAAACATCGTAACTGGCTTTGTTTTCCTTTTAAAAAGGGTGTTATATCAAATCACGAGGCCTCTGAGTTCAAAGGAAGTCCAATGCATGCCCTGCTTGAACATTATCCACAAATGCTTTGGAAAGACATTCATTTGCCACAATTTGCATCCACAAAACAAAGTGAGGAAGACTTTTAAAGACGAAGCAGCTCCTCTATGAACAAGGATTGAATTAATCCAACCCCAAAGCAAGTGAAAACAGCACCTACTTGCTCTTGACTGTTTTCAGAAGACAATATTAACTACCCACTTCTCTGATAAAACAATTACATCTTTCTAGCACATTCCCTCCTCTCCTCCCCAAATATTTTTGCTTCAGAAGTGTTTATGTTGCAATCATTGCTGGGTTTTATGCTACCTCAACACTATCACCCAAATAATAACGTGGTAGCATTTATTTGTCTTTGGGAGGATTTTTTTGCCGCTTATGTAGGGGTAAGAGACACATTCCACTTTTCCTTCCTTGTGTAGCATTCAAAATCCCTGCTTTTTCCTGCGCTAGATTTTTATTTGTCCACTCAGAAGCTGTCGAAGGGGTCTGTGGAACTTGTTAAACTTTTGTGGCTTCCAACAATCCAACCTTCAACTAGTTCAGTTTTAAATCTAAACTAATTAGGTTACACCTAACAGGCACCCAGTCCTTTGCGGGAGATTTGCCCATTTTTCAGCCAAATGCCAGGGGTCTGATCACTCTTATTTTCGCATTTATGGTAGAGTGACCTTTCATGCAGCGAGTGCAAGAGTGTCCCTTTCAAAGCCCAGATCCCGCCAGGACACACATCCAAGGCAGGAAACACTGCAGGGAGACAAATGTGTGTGCTGCATTTCTGAGCCACCCCAACACATTTATTAAGCACCGAGTTGTGCTTTTACAACTGGTCTCCATAAGAGATATTTCATCTGTTACCAGAGCGTCATCCCTCCTAATGACTCATAATGCAGCCTCCTTCCACCGAGCTTGATTTCCCTGCCTCATCAGCCTCTTGTTCTCCAGGGGCAAAGCTGCTCTTTTCAGCATGTTCAGCCCACAGAGAAGTGGCCATTAAGTGCAGTTCCTCATTATGTAAGAATCAGCTAATCAAGACTGACCAAGACATAACTGATGTTGTGATTGAGGAAAGGGAGACATCTGCTTGGAATTACCCAGCCTGCTGTTTCAAAACTGATAAGGCATTTACTGCCTCGGTGTTCGGTTAGAAGGGGAATAAATGGGTTTGGGGGATGGCTGGGGGAATGTGGTGTTTGCTTTACCAGCGGCTTGGGAGGGGGAGAGGGATGGAGGGCACAAAGTGCAAGCAAGGCCCAGTGCTGAGGAGAAAAGGCAGAACCTGTCTGCAAACCGTGTCAGCACCAGGCACAGCTGACAGATTCTAAGCTGTATTTGAGGGGCTGTGTGTAATGTAAAGAAAACTGTCATTTCCATGGTTTTCAGGCTAAGTTGCAAAAATATTTCTACTTCCATTTCCTAATTCCCATCCAGTTGTGTATTTTTTTTTCTTTATCTAATATCCAGAGTAAAACTAACAGTCAAATGTATCACGTTCATTTCTGATGTGAATGGAAAGCCATTCCCCTGAAGTCAGAGTGGGCTGTATAGATGTATTCCTGATTAATTTGGTGATGGAGCTTGCTTTTTTATTTCTAAATGTCACATGCAGCTTTTCCAAAGCCAAAAGTTTACGTGTTTTATCAGAGCTCAGGAGATACATCTTCTTATTCTTTCTTTTTACAGAAAAAAAAACTGTAATAAAACATGACCTTTTTATACATACGCTGTAGCAGAATATGCCGGGCAGATAAAATGTGTAACATGAGAAAGACTGCATTGAAACTGAACCCCAACTGGGGCTGTAACTGAACATAACTCTTGTTCCCCTCAGGGAAAGGAAGAGCATCAGATAGGAAGAGGACACTGTGCTTTTCCTGGACCGAGCAGCGCCGAGAGACTGCAAATATGTGGGGCAGATGAAGGAGCAGGCAAGCTCTGCTCTCTTCCCAGGAGGACTGGGAAGCACAAAATGCCAGGAATAGTCCCATTCCGGGGGATCATTCCGGTGTTCTCAAATTCCCTTATTCCTACAAAAGGCACACTTCCACACACAGCCAGGAACTCGGGCTTTTCACAGCTACTTCAAATGAACGAGGAGCAGGTAGCAAGATAAAAGCACAGGGATAAATTGGACCCATTTCTTGAAGGAATCTGTCTGGATTACTGAGGCCAGACATCAAAGAAGGGGGAAAAAAAGCACCCTCTTGCCAAGCCTATGTTTCCATATAAGTATTTCCTCCCCACTCTTCATACAGACTCTGCTTTTTGCATCAGCCCTCTTGGCTGATATCGCAACACTCTGCGCTCGCACGCTGCTTTTCATCTTCAAAATGTGAGCAAATTCATCCTCGAGGCTCTCAAGATGTGAGCAAATTCATCCTCGGGGCTCTGCTGGGAGGGAATGAGATCAATAAATGCGGGGGTCCCTCCTTCCCTGCGGGGTGGTGGGAGATGGGCTGGCTGGGACAGGGAGCGAGCACCTCCCGGCCCCGCGTGCTCCGCAGCCAGGGATGGGTTTGGATTCATCCAGCAGCACTTTCTGCCATCCTGGGAGCCCTGAGAAACTGCTCTGTCACTTGGAAAGGAAGCGACATTTTCTGGAAAGAGTCTCAAATTCAGCGTCCAGCAAAGTTGTCTGCTTCTCCTCTAAATTCAGCCCGATACAGAGAAAAACCTTGTCCTCAAGTACCTTTCACCTGCCTTCTTCTCTCTTTCTTCCCTCATTTCTTTCTTTCTTTTTTTTTTTCCCCCCCATTCTTATTCTACCTTTTCCTTTCTCCTCCTTTGTTTTTTGAAGAGGCAAACCTCCCCCAAGTAGGTGCGGAGAGCCAGCTGCAGCAGCGAGCGGCTCTGCAGACATGCCTGCAGCCTGAGTCACGCCCGCCGCGCTCAGCAATGGAAAAGGAGCCGTCACACCCGCGATGCTGAGTCGGATCCTGCCCAGAGAAACATCCCCGAATCACACTCTGCTCTGGACACACATTCACTCCTTCTCCCTGCTCCCCCTCCTCTTTCCATGGGGTTTTGTGGCGGAGGAGGACCCCCAAGGTTTTTAGAGAGGGGGCTGTGCACCTTGGCCGCCTTCCCGGCAGCCCTGGCAGGGAAGAAATGCTTGAAGTGCTGAAGGCTGCCC
Source organism: Struthidea cinerea (assembly GCA_013397865.1). Taxonomy (NCBI): domain Eukaryota; kingdom Metazoa; phylum Chordata; class Aves; order Passeriformes; family Corcoracidae; genus Struthidea; species Struthidea cinerea. The sequence goes on from VZTI01000220.1 coordinate 1,004,002, forward strand.
TACTGTGCCTATGGAAATTCATACACACCTGGAAATCCCTCTCAAGGCGGCTTGGAAAAGGGGGAAAAAAGAGAAAATAAAGAAGAAAAAAGAAAGAAGGAAGAAAGGAAAAAAAAGGGAAAAGAGAGATTAGATGAACATTTATGTGGAAGTTGCCACACTCAGTTCCTGACTGAGATCTTTGAAGGAAACTGAGGTATGAACTCTTCATGAGAACAGCAGGACCAGTGTCTCCTTAGCCCCTTAAAAAAATCCCTACGCTCAGTTTATGGTACAAATGTGCTCTTTTAAGGCTACAGAAATGTAGAACCATCTCCCAGGACCTCCATACACAAATCACTTGGTGCAGATGTGAGGGGAAGACTTTTATCTGAATTCCATGACCACAGCACGGCAAAGATGCCAAACCCTAGGATTTAAGCATGACTGTGACAGTATTATCAGGGGCTTGCTTTTGGTTGGTTTGTTGGTTTTTAAAAAAACTTATGACACAGCAGAAAAACCTTGAGGACATGAATCTCAAGTATTAGAATGGAAGACATGATAAAAAGAATCTTAAATCTTTTATCCTGCTTTTTGAATTTTTTTTCTGCTGCGATATCTTTTCCCAGTTTGTTCTGACATGGACACACATTGCCAGGTCTTCCTCCTCCTGCTCCTGTTATCTCCCTTCTGCTACATCTGACCCCCAAGGAAAACCCCAGGGGGCAAACTCAGGGAAGGGACAGTTCCACGAATCATAAAATCAGGGGATGGTTTGGGTTGGAAGGGACCTTAAATCCCATCCAGTTCCAGCCCCTGCCATGGGCAGGGACACCTTCCACTGTCCCAGGCTGCTCCAAGTCCTGGACAACTTCCAAGGATCCAGGGGCAGCCACAGCTTCTCTGGGCACCCTGTGCCAGGGCCTCCCCACCCTCAGTTTTGACTTGAAAACTCATTTACAGTCCTCCCTGTGTTTCTGAAGCCAGGAAGCAATATCCACAAGTGTTCCTGGAAATCAGGAGAATGCTCTTGGGTCTGGCCTGGTCTCTTTACAGGTGTTGTGAGGAGGAGCTCAAGCACCCCGGGTGGTGCCGGGGCACTGAGGCTGCAGAGCAGAGCTCAGCATCTCCCCTCCGCTGCTTTGAGACACTGTCAGGAGCGCTCTTGTCAGGACCAAATTTAAAAAACCCCGACAAGCAAAAGGATTCTGAAACCTGCCCAAGGAGCAGATAGAAAAACCACGTGAGGAACCCTCGGGAGGTTCGTGAGCCAAGCCTGGCTCCAGCTGGACCTTCCCATCCTGTTCCTGCCAACCTGCACAGCGACCTGGGACATGCAGCACTCCTCGCCACGTGGGCTGCGCTATCAGCAGGAGATTACGAGGTTTCCAGAAGGTTTTTATCGCCTGTCCCCTCCCCAAATTATGAATTGACTCTCCTAGAGGATTGCATGTTGCCGTGTGCTCGTCACGGCGCTGGGGCTGAGCTCAGCCCGCCTGCAGAGGAAAGGAGGGAACAACATTCCTGCTCTTTCCCCGTGGCCAGCTCTGCTCCCGGCCTCTCTGCTGAGCCACGGCAAAGGGAAGTGCTGAAAACCTCGCATTCTGCACTGCAAAGGGAGGTTAAAACACAGCTTGGAAAATACTGGAGTCTGCTGCTGCAATGTATTCAGAGAGTGGAACCTAAAGCAGGCTAATTCTATATTAAATTTATTAATATATGCCTCTGTGTTATTGCTCTGTCTTTAATTGGAAGGTTCAGCTCAGGACTGCTCTGACTGACAGCGAACAAGAAAAACTTTGTGTTGACTTGGCTGAAAGCTGCCAGCTGATGACACTCTGGAAACTCAGGAAAACACTCGTGCAGAGAAACCAGCACCTGTCCCACCCATCAGACTGATTTTGTTTGCTGTGGGAACAAGGTCTGCAGCTCTGCAGAACACACAGAGTTGTTAAACTTCCCGCATCTCGGTTTTCCCAGAGAAAAGGGTTTGATCCTTCAGTCCTTCACTCGTGCCCAGGCTGCAGGGCAGGGGCAGAGCAGCACTGACTCCCCTGACCCCACGTGTGCCCCCAAAAGCAGGGTTTGGGATGTGAGTAGGACACAGTCCTCTCTTCCCTCCAGGGGATTTGGCACGGCCCCATTACCCTGCTGTTTTGTGGGCATGGGAAGAGAAGGTTGGCCTTGATAGGCATCATGACAGTCAGCCACAAAAAGGTCTCAGATTTTGTATTTCTGTGTCTTTTCATCCTCTCCACTTCCAGCATATCAGCATATAAATATCATCTTTCATTGTTCCCTTCTTTTGGTGTGTTCACGTAAGGAGTTGGAACTCCTTATGGGGAGCCCCTCACATTTGTAGAGGTTGGAACTACATGGTCTTTAAGGTCCCTTTCAACCCAAGACTTTCTATGATTCTGTGATTGCAAGGAGAGAAAAAACAGACCAAGAAAGCAGCAGTTTCTCACCTGGTGGGGCTGAACCCTTTCACTCCAACATGACACAGCCAGAGGTAGCCCTGACCACACAACCTCATCTACCATTGCTAAAAATCACAGAACAAACCTTGGTTTCTCAATGCCCATGCTAAATATTTCATTTTTATGCCACAAACCTGTGGGAAGTACCTGTACCCTTAGAGCCACAGACTGATCCCATTTTTCCTGTAGCTGTGGTAGCTGAATTGCCACATTTCGGTGTGGTTTAGACCATCTGACTGGTGCCACTGCAGACGGGGAAAAACTGTTCCTTCCATTAAAGTGAAACTTTTACTTCAATTACAGTGAAATCCCAACTGTCAGCTCAGGCTGAAATGCTGCAGTACAGCTGCCAGCTCCAGCACTTGCAGATAAAACAGGCTGAGGTCACAGTTTTTTGGCTAAGACACAGCGCAGAATTATAATAGCAAGTATATTCTGACAGGTCCCAGCTCTCTGTTTGGGATTTGTTTGTTTAGATTTGTTTCTCCATCCGTATTTCAAGCCATTGATTCCATAGAAGCGTGTCGGTTCATTACCAAATCTTGTCGGTTATTTCCTTTGGCACTGGGAATGGGTTGTTTCCCTGCTAAATTAATCCAGCTCCAATGTCACTTGCACACCAATCAGTGTTCCCATTCACGGAGGTCAGGCAGAAAAGTGGAGAGAACGACTTCTTTTCTTCCAACCAAAAGGGAAAACAAAACATTGCTGCACAGTGAAGCCTCATTGGAACTGGTCACATCAGCACTGTGCATGAAGATGGCTACTGCCTGATTTCCAGCCCAGGGAATGCTGCTGGAGCCTCCTCAGTCCTGGGGAAAAGCTTTCAAAGTGACTTCCAACACGGGGCCATTACATCCCAACCCATCCTGGGTACCGTGTCTCCATGAAGAAGTGCAAAATGTGCAAGGGGGACAGTCAGGGATGATCTAAACCTCTGCAGATCTCTGGGATCCTAAGGATTTATAGGATAAGATGGAGGCTTATACCCTGGCCTGAGGTGGATTTTGTCTCCTGATAAAATTGAAAAATTTTTACAGAGGGAATAAAAGGCAGCAATGTAACCTCATATATTGCCTTTTTTATATTGCTTTGTTAAGGCTGGGCTATAAACCTGACGAAAAGGAGCATAAAATGATGGGGAAATGAAGAGTGAACTCAGCTCCTCTAAAATATTCCAGCTTTTTCTTTCCATTGCCGTGTTCCAGTGGACCCTGCCAGTGGCCCACCAGCCACAACCACGCTGATCTCACCCTCACTGCCCCCTCTGCAAAGCTGGAGAGCGAAATCCCAGTGAAGGAAAGGGTCCAGGACACACCTGGGATGTTCTGGACATCCTCGGGGCAAAGCCATCCCCCCTCCATACTCGACTTATCTCAGCTTTTCATCCTTCTGTGCCCCAGCCTCAGGTGCACACAGGAGTCAGCACTGGGAAAGCTCTCCAGCATCTGTTCAGAGTTACATTTCTTTGACATTCATAATTATGACCTTTGTCAGCAGATCATGGAAGCATGAAATTAATTTTGAAAATCAGTAACTCCGCTGACTTTACCTGGATGGCTCACATGTTTGAAGTTAGAAGAACACTTAAGAGCTTTGCTGTGTACAGACCTAGCCCTGACAGAGTGCAAAACGTTTCCAGTCACAGACAAACAGCCAGTAGCCACAGACTGTTCCACTCTCCAGCTCAGATTTAATCTTACAGGGGCTCTGTTCCACTGACGCAGCCGTGAACTGCTTCCCTCTAAGACCCCCATGCTGCAATCAACTTCCAAGGGATTTCTAAGTGCGTACATTACTGTCCCTTGCACACCAGCGGAGCATCAGTATTACTGATGTAATGCACCCCAGCCCAGTCAGCTGCTCCAAAAAGTGGTTTATTTTGCAGCTGATCGATGGTTTGCTGATTCTGGAAATCCCTCCATATGACAAGTGTTTTTAAAACATTTAAGGTACTACAGAGCTGAAGGTTCTCAAGAGTGCAATCATCTTTTGCAGCTAAATCATGGTAAGGAATGTACTTGCAACGTGAGCTCGCTCACAGGTTCTCTGCCTGTGACAAATTGAATCCGCCGCAAATAATTTTGGGGTTGTAATTACAAATGGGCAGTGCCTGGAAATTAATCACTGAAGTATTTAATGATTATCCACAAAAGTAATCTCAACAGCTGCAAGCCATCGAGAAGATTTCAGACCCTGGGCTGCGAAGGCAAGTACCAGTAACTCTTCCAGAAGTCACTCAGAACATCTTGCCCAGCACACATGAACACATTTTGATGAGTCTAAATATCAGAAAACACCAAACTGACATTCAATATTTCCACGGATAACAGATGGTTTCACACGTTGCTCCGCACTTGGGGTTGCCTAATGCATCTGAATGATGTTTTGAAATGTAACTCAAGGCTTGGAAAATCTCTAAGGTTTTCAATAAATGGAGTTTAATGTCAAGACTACTCAAAGCAGCTGTTCCTCCTAACCATGGAAAATCACGTCCAGGTTTTTTTTTGCATGACCCAATGCAGAAATTATGTAATTTAGGGGTCCCATGCACCTCCACCCCCACCACACTCCAAGGAATAACATGCTTTACATGAAACCACAGAAAGATAACAGCACATATCTCAGAGCTTCGTGTGCTGCCACTTTTTACTCCAGACAAGGTGTTTGTGCTTCTCTCCCCACCCCTACCTGCAGCAGGTGAGTAATGGCTCAATGCTTGCAAGGCGTTTGAGCTGCATGTTCCACACCAACAACAGAAAGAGGGAGCAGGGGCTGTGTGCTCATCTGCATCCTTGGAGATTCTCAGGAAGCAGGGATGGGAACATCGCTCCCTTCCCCAGGGAGATGAGTTTCTGGAGCCCAGAACCCACAGGTCCAGCCTGGCCTGCTGCCATCAGATGTTTGCTCTGCAGAAATGCAGGCTCTCATTTCTCTCCTGTGCATCATTTCTCACCCCCTGCCCCTGCAGACCCCCTGGAAGCAGCAGGGTTCTCGTGCCCCCTCACCTCCTGGGTCACCACTCGTCTGTCCGTGCCAGTGACAACAAACCCAACACCAGCACTCCAGGCAGAAGAAACACGAGCACAGCTTCCACAGACAAGCACACAGACCTCGGGATTGTTTTCCCTGGGAAGCACAGCTCAGTCCTGCGGACCAGTGCGTGGTTGAGATTTACAGAAACAAAAAAATTGACCGACAGACGCACAGGCTGAGAGAACTTCTGCATGGACCTGCGACACTCAGACCATCGTTTCTTAGGAAAATCAAAGTCAGAAATTCTGAAGAAAAAGGCGAAATGATTTTGCAAAACCACGACCAACTTTTTCCTGTGGTTTGGGATCTGTGAGCTGCCTCGTGTGCTATGAATGCCAAGCCCAGGCAAGGCTGATTGTCCCATTCCACAGCACTGCCTTGAAGCTGCTGCTGGGATGAACAACCTGGTGTTGTCAACACCACACACGACGCTTCCAGAATGCAAATCTTCAGCTGGACACCCCACAAAACTAAAAAAATAATCCCAGTTTACCCCAATTAAAAAACAATCATTGATAAACGTTGTATTTCTTAAGGAGCAGATCTCAACATCTCCAAATCCACGCAGTCAGACAGACGCCCACAGAGGTAATTTACTGCACTTTCCTGTCCTGCTTCTAAAAGAGGTGGAGATTGCATCTTCTAAATCTGACTTTACTACAGGTACAAGAGAGTTTGGTATGTTCAGCAAAGCCTGTATTAGCATTTTATGGTTTTTTATGTTTTTATGTTCTTTTAATCGCTGACATGGAATGTAAATAGTTTCCTCAATTGCTGCATACTTCCCATTCCTGCAGGAAGGCACACCCTTTGACAAAGATTAAGAGAATATAAAGTTTAATCCCTGTTTACTAAAGGAATTAAATTCTCCTCTCGTTACCGGACCACAGCAACCTATGCATGGGGGATCTACACACCCTTCAACGACAGGTTTTCAAAAGCTAAGGAGCATTAAAAATAATATAAAGGAAGCTCAAGATTTGGGCCTGATGGCGAATAATAAAGTGAACTGGAGTTCATCACAGCTGGGTAGCGTTGGGGTTCATCCAAATGACTGGGAATAAAAAGCATCTTGCGCTGTTTTACTCCAGAGGACTAAAGAGGTGACCCGTGGCTTTCCATTGAAGTTGTCCATCCCCAGCCCGAGGCAGGATGTCCCCAGCCTCCCCTGGACATTTGCTTTCATAGGCACATTCCTTCCTCCTAACAGATAAAACTGCATCGCTCCCGTCCGCGCTCTCTCTATTAAACTGAAAAAAATACCTTTGTGGCTTTGACTCCCCAGCAGGGGAACCTACAGAACTCACAGATCCTTGGGAACAGTTATAAAAAGTTTTCCCCAGGTTGAGAGTGATCTTTGGTTCGCCTTTGGCAAACAGCACTCAGTTTGTCCTGATCTGGGTTCCCATGACATATCCTTGAGATTCTCTTAGAGGAAAATGGAACAGTTGTGGGGTAGACAAAGACTTTGATCACTTTTTCCATTTGTCATGGACTTCCAGAGCAGTGATTTCATTCCTGTATGGTTCTGTATCCCCTTAAAACCTCTGCCCATGGGACCACGTCTACAGCAGTCTCTGATGCCTCTCTGAAACCCATGGACATGAGCAGGGTTTGCCAAGAGCACATGGAAAAAGATGCACACAAACAAAGGCTCCAGCCCAGCGTTGGTCCTGGGCCTCGTGAACAGCACAACCATCCCATCATCAGCCCCTTGCCAGCAAACCCAGAGAGCTCCATTTAACATTCCAGAAGGGGTTAAGCCCAAAGTCTTGACTCATCATCCCTGATGGACTCTGCGTGGAGCAAATCACGAGTGGAGGCAGCATTAGGAGGGATGAGTCCTCCCCAGAAAATTCCAGAGACTGTAGGATATTCCAGATTACTATAAATAAAAGGCCTTACCACAGGAAAGGAGGACAAATCCAAATCAAATACACAGGAAAACCCTGAGAGGCAACATGTCCATTTTCAGCCCCACATAAATACACACAACCAAGGAGATTCTTGCTCTATCAGCAATGCACAAATACCCATAATCCAAACCCGAACAAAACTCTCTTGTTAGGGGACTTTTTATAGGGGACCAGTAGGAAAACTGGCCCCAGGTTAATTTCAAACCATCAATTTTAAAATTATAACCCTTCTCTGAAAGTACAAAGTGACCATGCAGCAGGGTACTTACTCATTCCTCTCCAGATCGATGACCAGATGTTTATTTTCAGCTTGAATTACAAACTGCAGCAGTGCTGGGTGGTTCTGAAAAAGAAACAGAGTCGGCTGAGTCCAAATCCAGAGCCCATCATCCTGCACCCAGCTCTGCCAGGGAAATGGACATCATGGAATCAAAGGAAGGCTTGGGTTGGGAGGGGTCTTAAGAACCATTTAGGTCCCATGGGCAGGGACACCTCCCACTGTCCCAGGCTGCTCCCAGCCCCAGTGTCCAGCCTGGCCTTGGGCACTGCCAGGGATCCAGGGGCAGCCACAGCTGCTCTGGGCACCCTGTGCCAGGGCCTGCCCACCCTCCCAGGGAACAATTCCTTCCCAATATCCAAGATGCGTTTCAATTTTTTAAGATGCATTTCAAGCTTTTCATAAGGAATAATTTTTATCTTAAAAGAAAGAAGGTGTGGTGTTGCAGCAATTAAGGTCATAGAACATCCTGAGTTGAAAGGGACCCATAAGGATTGCCAAGTGCAAAAAATGTGAAATATCAATAAAAATATGGTCAGCAGTACTATCAAGTATCTCTGTGACAACAATAGACAAAGTATTTATGCATACACAAGTAAGTATTTAAGAGAATTTTCTAAACAAGACATCAGCAACAGAGCCCGTGGAAATCCCGGTTGCACTCCAGCATGGATCAGGACATCCGGATTGCATTTTCAGCACCATCATGACTACGTGCAATCTTCACATTGCCTTTCCCCTGGTTATAGAAACCAAGTTCTCTTTCATCTCAAGCATCCAGAGGTAAACCCATTATATTTGGGGAGAGCTGTGAGAGAGGGGAGAAGCAGTGGAGGCCTAAAAACTTGCAGGAAAGGGCAATGCACCTACGCAGGCTCTGGAAGCTGCACTTCCAAGGAGAAAGCACAGTTTGCAATATGCTGGCTACTCTTGATCCAAAAGACTTGGCTCACGTATATTTTAAAACTGTTTACATTTAACTTCCATTTCATTAAACAAACTCACTGGATTGCACGACAGCATTTCCTTGTTTGAAATTCCAACAGTAGCTCCATAAATCAGCTGTTCCCCCGTACACTCAAGATGCTTTTCTGCAGATTGATGTCAGCCAATTGCAGCAAGATCATTTTAAGGTTCTAGCGTTTAATTGATTTATGGAGAAATGTGTCCCAGTTCGGGATTGCTACGGCGGAGCCCCGGTGGGGCCTCTGTGACAGACAGAGCATCCCCGCCCTCGGAATGCAGTGATTTTCAAATTGTTTGAAAAATTAGAGATGTTTATTAAAAAGTGAAATTATTGGGAGGCTGTCATAGACTAAACAAAATTGTTCAAATGAGAAATATCTGAGAGCACTGAGCCCCAGTGCTCTCAGGCTTTATTGAGCCCAGACTGGGAGTGAGACACCATTGCTTTATCCAAAGTGTCCTGCTCGTGCGAATCCAAACGTGCTTTCCCAGCAACAGCATTGAAATTCTGCATCTCTGTGAACTCTGCAGCAACCAGATCCCACTAGAATGCTAAATAAATGCTTCAGACTATCCCTGGCACTCAGCAAACACATGGGAGTCATTTATTGGCATGAATATTTAGAAGCAGTGTTGATTATGACTTTAATATTAGTGCATTGCTTCCAAAACCCGTGAGATCTACAGAATATGGAGTTTTGAGAGAGTAAACCACAATTAATTACAATATAACACAGTAAATAATTAAGATATTGCAGTGGCACAAATGGATTCTTTTCAGCTGAAGGCCCTCTTAATATGGAAATGACAACTATGTTTATTCATGAGTTCACAGTGGTACTTATTTGACAGTCAATTGATGTTGGTAAAGTTGCAAAGTTGAAAAAGCAGCTGCAGAATAGAACAGGCTGTTACAAGACAAAATCATCTCTCAGAGAATTCCTAAAGCTGAAACTTCTTCTCGTGGAGCACAATAATGGCCCCGGTTATGGATGCTGCCTTGCTTTGCACAAGACCCAGGTTCAGCATCTTGCTTCACCATCGATTTTTCTTTCAAACAAATAGCTCATTTCCTCCTTTTCCATCTGGGAGGAGATGAGACTATATTTTTTCTTAGTCTGACTGGAATTCATAAGCACAAATACAGCAAAAATTACCCACTGCACAGGTGTTAGGGTGACTACAAACAGAAACACTTGAAATTACAGATTTCTAATGGTAAAGAAAAATGAGTATCTTTCAGAAAGGGAATTTGAGGTTTGTGTTTTGGCTTTTCCTCCTCTTTTTTAATCCATACACTTGTGGAATCAACTCAGATTTTTTGTTTGTTTTTTGAGCTTTTTTGGGTTTTTCTTGCAGTGGTTCTGGAGTCTCCCCTAAAGTATTTGCACATTTCTGCCACAAACCCTTAAAAGTTCATTTTAATCCCATGAAACACTGTGATACCCTCCCCTTACAATCAATATTTTCAAAACTGAGTTGCAGGGTGAAATGGGAATGACTATAAATACAGATATTAGAGCACTGCTTTATATTTTCCACTCAGAATAATCGAAAAAGCACCTTGTGGGGCTACAGAGTCTCCTGCTCAGAACATTTGAGAAAGATCCATATGTTGCAAGTCTTCCTTGAGAACCACAAAAATAATTTCTATGCTGGTGCCACAACTTATTCCCATGTTGATCCCTTTAAAATAATTGACTGTGGGAGCCAAGTGAACCTGATGAGAGTGGCATTATTTAAACCAGAATGAAGAATTTTTTGTGCTGCTACCTTCTTTTCTCCACAGACTCAAGTTTTTTAATTCTCTCCTAAAACTGCAGTTTGCTGTTTTCCTTTTTGGCAATGTTTTCTTTTTGTGGCTTAAGAGAAGATTTCATCAGTGCACACAAGCTTTTCCCTGATATCGTAAGAGGCCAAACTGACATCAGAATGATCGAAGTAGGAATCTCCGTAACTTTCCCTCTTATTTAGAGGATTTTCTTCCAAAATCTGCATCAAATTGTATCAAAAAACCAGGAAAAGCATTTCCCCCCTTAATTTGCTTCTTCCTTGCTTGGAGCTGAGGGGTTTTGGTTTGAATTGATGTTAGTAAAACTCAATATTCTGAAGGAAATTAGTGAAGCATTAAGTCAAGGTCAAGCAAGAATTCTCACCGATAAAGCAGACTTTAAAAATTAATAAATCAGAACTTGATTAGCTAGAGGATGATGAGCCAGTATCTTATTTCTGAGTCAGAAAAGTTCTGCAGTAAACCTGCTTTAACTAGGACATGTTTTTTGAGTACTACTTTTATTATTTCCTTTTTAAATCACATTGATCTTCTGATCTTCATACAGAAAAAGGAAGGACAGTTTGAGGATTAAGGGCTTTCCCTGTGAATATAGGGATGGTGTTGGGAATACTGTCTAATAACAATGGTATCTAGCCTCAAAATAACCCATTTTTATTCCTGAAATACTTGTGGAGAAGATACATTTGGAGAAGGTTTGTTCACCTTGGTGGGATGCCCATTCTGAAATTTGAATGCAAAGGAGCTGTCACTGAGCAAAATCTTAATTATTGCTGGGTCCCCCTTCCTTTGAGCTGTGATCCCACTGCAGGGCTGTGAGCTTTTCCCCACAAACTCCCTGCTGGGATTGGGAGAGAAGACTCCAAGTCATTCCTTATTACATTTGAAGAGCAGAAAACTGATGGAATGGAGAGTCCTAACACATCTGTCTTTGCAGCTTCCTCGCTATAAAAGTAAAGGATTTGACTGGCTTGAGATACATGAGTTAGATCAGCACACACAACTTTAAATAAACTCTAGCAATTACATAATAGAAATAAAGCCAAATATCTACAGATAAGGAAAAGAGTGAAAATGAACTCAAACCAGCAGCGTTAATTCGTTTGGAAACAGAAATGCATTTTCAGCTGTATCCAGTGTCCAAACCCAGTATTTGAGGATAGAGATCAGCACAAGACATAGAACCAAAAGGGGTCATTTTGCTTCTCTGGTTTCAAAGTTTTAAATTATATCCTGACAGGGTCAGACTGAAATAGGCACGTTTGTTAAATCCAGCAAAGTGGTTTCCAGGCCCTCCAGAACTGGTATTAACTTTGCTAAAGCCAACCCTGCGACAGGCTCAGCTTTGCATGTGGCCAAGGTGACCTAGGCCCATGCAGTGCTGAAACAGGTCAAAATTGGTAAGGTAGAAAGGAAAAAAAATAATAATTATGAGGAGAATTATGGATTGTAATTAGTTGTATGCAACGTGGCTCCTGGCATTCCACAGGGAGAGAAATAAAAACACAGCAAACCCTCACAGAGCCTGGGCTTCAGTTTGAAGACAGAAATCACATCAGGTCAAACCTGATTCAATGATATGTTAGCCAAAGGACTGTACCAGGGGATAATCTGGGAGCATCTGCTAATCCACAGTTTTAAACTGTGCTAAAACCACTGATGGTTGCTGTAAGAGTAAGGCCCATTTCGGAGAGAGCTCGCCTGGAGCACCGTGTCCAGCTCTGGGGCAGGATATGGGCATGGAGCTGTTGGAGAAAGTCCTGAGGAGACCACAAAGATGATGAGGGAGATGGAGCCCCTCTGCTCTGGGACAAGCTGGGAGAGCTGGGGCTGTTCACCTGCAGAAGAGAAGGCTCCAGGGAGAGCTCAGAGCCCCTTGCAGGGCCTAAAGGGGCTCCAGGAGAGCTGGAGAGGGACTTGGGACAGGGGATGGAGGGACAGGACACAGGGAATGGCTTCCCACTGCCAGAGGGCAGGGTTGGATGGGAAGTTGGGAAGGAATTGTTCCCTGGGAGGGTGGGCAGGCCCTGGCACAGGGTGCCCAGAGCAGCTGTGGCTGCCCCTGGATCCCTGGCAGTGTCCAAGGCCAGGCTGGACACTGGGGCTGGGAGCAGCCTGGGACGGTGGAAGATGTCCCTGCCCATGGCAGAGGGGTGGTACCAGATGACCTTTAAGGTCCCCAGATGACCTTCAAGGTCCCTTCCAGCCCAAACCTTCCTGTGATGCCATGATCCTTTTTACTTTCTCCTCTATGCACAAAACTGAGGCTCATGGCTTTGCTCTGTCCTAAGCACAGCCCTGGAAATTACGGACATTTGAGCTCTGTCAGGTAGTGACATTGCACACACAAATAGAGATGTTTATTCCTTTATCAGAAGAGTTAACACCAGGAATTAGAAACTGTATAACTGGGGAAAGAGTCCATTATTTCCAGCAGGGAAGAATTCCATGCCATTTTTTGCTATCTGTATGAAAATACCTTTCATTTCCCTCATTTGTCACAGGCTGACGCCCTGCATCGGTGCTAAAAGGTGTATTTACTGTATCAGATCTCTGGGCCGATATTACTCCTCTACTATCTATAAAACACAAAAAGGGAGAAGCTGGGAAATCTATAAGAAATAAAGTCACCCAGGGAATCTTACCATGGGAACTGGAACTCAATCCAGCAAATGCAATACGTCTACAAAATACATATATTTAAGGTAATTACAACCCACAACAAATGCTGTAAATTGTATGCAATGCTTTTAAATCAATAAATATTTCCTGGTTTTCTTTTGGCTTCTGTTTAGAAGTGAACACAAAGTGCAACGTTTTCTGCAAACACCTCCACAACCAAGCGACATTTCATGTGTAGGACATGAAAAGTACAAACATTTAATTCTTATGGTTTTTGCAGGTTCCTGGGGGCAGCAAATTCAGCTGTGCTTTCCCTGCTCTCAGATGAGACGGATTTATCCCTGTGGCTGCTTATAATGAGCACCAGCTAAGAGAAGAGCCTTTTGCAGTTGTTTCTGTATTTTCTTTAATGGCTTAGCAAAGACTCCCAAGCCCTTAACAAATTGGCTGAGCCAGTCCAATAATGTAGGAAACCAAAGAACTTCCAAGTTTGTCCCCAAGTTTATTTTAAAGTGATTATTTGAACACAGAATGATCAGATTTTTGCTTTCTTGCTGCCTGTACAAAGAGATGCGAGATTCCTCTATCTGGAAGGCACAGCAGCTAAATTTGTTTTCCCTTTTAAAATCTTTGTCCTCTTTTTCTTAACTCCTACAGCAAATTGAAACTACTGCTTGGAGGTATTCAGGCTTTTCCACCCTCTCCTTTTCCTGCTCCCCACACTGCCATATTATAAATCTATGGAAGATTTATATATATATAAAATTTACGTATTTTTTAAAACCTGCTGCCCCGCATGATGTGGCAGGACCCATTGCAGATGAGGTCCTAAACCAACTTTTCTGCCCCTTTCCTGGCTTCCTTACAGGAATCATGGAATGGTTTCAGTTGGAAGGAACCTTTAAAGATGATCCAGTCCAAGCCCTCTGCAATGAGCAGGAAAACCTTCCACCAGCTGGCAGAAAACCCCACCATGGAGCTCATGGGATGCAGGTGAAATAGGAGCACTTGGGAACAACCCTAATTTAGGAAACTTCTCTTCACAAGCTAGAAACACTTTTGATTAAAATGAAAAACATCAATATTTTTCTCTACAGCAGTGGCAGTGCCAGCCTCTGCCCATCAGGTTGTTTGGCAACATCTGCTGATGGTCCTGTGAATTTCTAAATCTCTACAAAGAGCTGTTTAAATTCCCAGTTCCTTGCTCACTGTTGGTGTCCCAGGATCCCTATCCAGAGTTAAAAATCCAAGCAAACACGGCTCAAGAAAGAGGAAACTGAGAAGCTCGTTGTGCCAGACCAAAATCAATAAAATGACACAGCTCTGGCTCCCCATTTCCTGCTTTCCATGAAGGAATACAAAGCTAATGACTGCTCCTGGAAAGGGAAAGCATGTTTACAGCTTAGCTACATCCTTTCTTTGAGGTATTCCTGATTTACATTTTCTTAAAAATCAAAGGATAACCTCGCTGAAACATGTTCAAAATGTCATAACACCGAGGAGCAAATATTTCAGGAGCAAATCCAAAATAACTGGTTTGATGCTTGAAAGAAATCTGCATCCTGTCAGGCTGAGTTATGTTGTGAATTTATTCAGTATCAATAAGAAGTCAGGCATAAAACCTAAATTCAACCTTTACACCATATTTTCATGATCAGGCACTGAGGTTGCACTAAAATATATTTAGGTGCATTTGACCAGCTAAAAAGGGATTAGCAGAAAATTTTCAGCTTTATACTTGAAAAGAAAAAAAAAAGCCCGTAAAATAAATTCTTTCTTTCTTTTTAGTTAAATCTAAGCAGTGCAAATAGGGCAGCCTTGGTTTTTACAGCAGCTCTCCAATTATCCTCTGAACTATACCGGTTAAAAATAGGTCAAAATCAATATTCCCTTTTTCAGGACAAACCTTGCAACAAAAAAAATCTTTGAAAGATTTTCAAAAACAAGCTCCGAGAACAAACATGAGTGAATTACAAAAAAGGGGAACTGGTGCTGCCAGCACTTTGAAAGAGCCGATGGGGAGTGAGCTCCGGGATCCTCCGGCTCAGGATGTGGGTTGGGAGAGGGATGAGTGCTGGAACACAAACCAGCCAGGGGAGGCATGGAAGCCTTTCCTGAGTCCTTGCAGCAGGATGGATGCAAACCAGCCCAAAGCAGCCTTTGGTGAGTATTTATTGCCCTTCCCTGAGTGCCTGGTGACCTGCGAGGAGTCTGCTCCGCATCTGGGGGCGGGGGATTCCTTGGATTCACAGGCCACAATAAAAGAGGAAGAAAGGAAAATGCAACAGCATCTGGTTTTGACTGAATGGAAATGGCTGCACCAAAGTGTGAATTTGATTTTGTAGTAAGAACAAGCAATAAAAATAATAGTAAAATATGTGTGCTTTTAGCCAGCCCTCATTTACTGCGGTGCATCCCAAACACTCCATCTCTCTGTCAAGGGCTGTTTCCACAAATCTATCCAAGATCCCCAAATTTGCCCATCCCGGTACTGTTGTGACTCTGTGGAGTGCACGACTTCCCACCCAGCCCAGCAGGACCAGCAGCAGGATCTCAGCTTGGAAGCAGGTCAAGAGCAGCAGAGCTTTTGAACCCCAGCCTGATGGAAGGGTGTGTTTGCTATCACATTCCATTCCCTAAACTGGCTGGAAAGGCCAGACCCTGCCTGTCCTCTGACACCCTGAGGGGGTGGCCAGGAGGTTGATTGATTGCACCAATACAGATTTGAGTTTCTGAAAGATCTGGAAATATAAAGATATTTTTAAAAACGGGGGGGAAAAAAGCAAAACAAAAAACTTGTTGAAGAGTCTGATATAAAAATGGGCTAAAAGATTAATTCTCCCCTATATTTCTTTTCCTCACTGTACTCACTGAATCACAGCCTGGTTTGGGTTGAAAAGGACCTTAAATCCCATCCAGTCCCACTCCCTGCCATGGGCAGGGACACCTTCCACTATCCCACGTTGCTCCAAGCCCCGTCTGGCCTGGCCTTGGACACTTCCAGGGATGTTGACCCAAAAGGTCAAAACAGAAATACCCTGTAAGCTTCTGGGGGAGTGTCCATGTGGCCTTGTATTCAGAAAAGGCATCCAGATACCACACAGCCTTGGAGATTTGAGAAGATCATGGCAGCTCCTGCTCCTGGCAGCCTTTACTGTCACCTCTGCACCAAGATGGGTCACTCTGGTAGAGGAACATTTAACACCCAAAAACTTCAAGCCCGGGATCAGACACTTTTCCCTGCCTCAAAACCGGCCCAGAAGCTGGCCCAGGAATGAAACAACCTGGAACTGGCTCCAAGTAAAGCCCCAGTCATTACCCAGTATTCACACTGCACGTACGGATCACAACTGCTTGCTGGGCTGTCAGACAGACGCGAGCAGAGAGCACCTCTTGGCTGGAATCCATGATGTGCTGCTTAAACAATGCTTGGTGCAAGGCTGTGCAAAGAAAACAAACACGCCTGGGCTGGAGGAAATGGTGACAAAGCACAGCTGAATCGTGCTGGCGGGCAGGCAGCAATGGCACCGGGGCTGGGTAGCCTTAGTGATGGAGCAGAGCTCGCTGCAGACGGTCCTCTGCTGTCCCTGTTACGTCCGGGGCGCACAAAGAAAACGGCACAGAGTCCAGGCTCATGAACAAGTGGAAGCCGAAGCTTTTCTTTAATAATTTTCTGACTACTTTTATAGGATAGATCGCAAAAAGTGTGTTGAGTGGCAATAGGTAATTGGTTCCTCGGCCATCCACCCCTTGAGAGGATTGGCCAAGTCCTAAGATACCGATTCCATAATATTTTCAAAGTCAAAGCCATAACAATCTTGCAAAACAGCCTGCAGGTGCAAGAGGTTTATGGAACTGTGACCTTGTTTAAAATAGTTTACATAGGAAAGACAGTCTGCTCACAGAATATTGAGAAAAGGCTGAAGAATTTCTCTGCTTCCAGCTTTTTAGCACCCACACTCTGCAGTTTGGGTAATTACAATGGCGGTGAGCAGCTGTTGATATTTGCCCATTTTAAATGTGCGTGGATTTCTTTGAGGACTGTGCCGTGCAAATTTAGTGGATCCCGTTTGGGCTGTTCCTATCTGGAAAAGCGAAATTCCTCCTCTCTGTAAGGACACCGGGGGCTCTGACCTCCTTTTACCAGAAGTTTGGTTACAACATCACCTTCTCTCCGCGTGCCCCAAAAGCCAAGGCCAGGCACGGACCGCGTCAAAGGCCTCATCAGCTCGTTACCCAGTGCAATTATACTTTCGGCACCTTACTCCCTTTGTCCCACTGTGCTTCCTGAGAACATTCCCAGCCAACAGCTCTGCGTTTTCCCACCCACACGTCCCGTGTTTCATAACAGAGCTGCAGCTGAGCAGCCAACCTGGCCCTGCTCGGAAACATCTCCCCTTCCACACAGGCAATTATTGCAGCCATCACTTGTGGGGGACCCAGGATGTGCTGTGCACTGCAGGGGAGGAGAATTATGATGATGATGATGATTACTCCTAAATTTCCAATGATAAGAAATGGCCCATCCTCCAGGTCCTATCTGGTAATATTCCCCTCAGTGGAAGCTGCCTGGGGAGGGCACAAGCCCCAGGTGTCACAGAGGGATGCAGCAGATCAGGAGAACCGGATTTCAAGGATAACACAAAATAAAGTCCATTCTGAACCGTCAGAGTCACTAACTGAGCCACTCCTTACAGCCCTCAGTGTCACCTGCAGCAGTGCCAGGACAGAGGCTTCCCCCATCCCTACAGAAGGGTTACAAAGCCATGGAAAACCAAACCCAAAACCCCACTGCCAAGGTTCAGCAAACTCACGAGGAAAGAAATAATTAGGAATTCAGTAGGAACTGTGTCCACTGAGACACAAACAGAGGTGGCCACCCATTTCCCTGAACTGAAAGTCAACTCAGAGCACTTCAAGAAATCCCATAAATTATCCTATCACTGAAAGAGGATTTCAGATGCTTTTTGTTTCCCGTCAATACAAATCTGGCTGGGCTCAGTGAGTTCTATTGAAAGCACATGTATCTCCTTCAAGCCACATTTCATGCTCTCCAAACATCTCTCTAAATTAAATCCTTTCATATTCCTTGAAAAGCTCAGTTCTTAATTAGGAAAGAGTTCTGATTTTCCATTTTCATTAATTCACTCGATTTCAAGATTTTGAAGCCAAAGTAATTGCAACTAAGTGAAACCTACTGAAAGGCAAAAAGATACAATCAGTTTCAGACAATGAGAAAATTAAGAAATTTTTTTGAATGCAAGGGTTGGTCTAAGTGTCCTGGCTAAACTGAATTCTCGACAATGCTACAATCTCCAGAGAAGCAATGATAGATGTTTTGCTTCTCTGAATGAACTCGGAGGGTTGGCTAGATTAATGCTTGAATCACTTAATTTATTTGGCTTAATTTATATGCTGTTCTTCAGTTTCAGAGCCTCCCCCTCCCCTCCGTCACACAGTTCCACTGCACCAGGCCTGTGCCAAGATCTCTGAGCTCAGGCTTTGTTCTCCCTCAACATCTTTCCCTATTATGAAGCTCAGATTAAATCTTCTGCGCTAATTTGTTATTGCAGTCGCAGATTTGCTTCTGGATTCCAGTTCCCTTCTGCATCCCAAGCACTGGAATGCAGAGCAGGAGTGAGGAGTCGGGGTCTAATTTCCACTCTTTCAAACCACAATTTGTCTCTGATGATCTCTTGAGGATGATGAATGGGTTATACAAAGGCAGATAAAATATTAATATTTTTTAAACTAATGAAAAGGGCGATTTCACCCCACTCTTGGGCTACTCAAGATAACTTGACAAACTTCCCAAAGCTATGCTTCCAAGACACATGAATCATTTTTATATCCTGGAATGTGCCCTAAGAGAAAGAAGGATCCAAAGATTTCCTAGTAAAGTAAATTATACTGAAACCTGGGGGCAGCATCTCACATTTTTCTGCTTAATTAGAAAGAGACTTTGCCTGGAGACACCCCACCTATACACTGATATTCTTGGAGAAAACAAATGACACAAAGGAGTGTGGAAAGCACAGTAAATTTATCTCAGAAAGCTCATCCTGGAACAAAAACACATGTTGTGTTCTGACTGATACCCAGAGGTTTAAGGTATTAATGACCAGCATATTTCTTGCCACAGAGGCAAAGACAAAACACAGATAAAAATGCCATTGCCATTAATATCCACACAAAAAAAAGCTGCATACAAAAATATCTATTCATGATAAAACGTATTTTAAGATATCTAAATTGGTTATAGAGTCCCTTAGGCATCTAATTACTCTTAGAGATAATTTAAGTATTTTCAGTTGCTATTTGAGCTTATAGAAAATATGTTTCTTTCCACATTACCCATATGTTCAATAAGAATAAGCTATAAAAAATTATTTCTGTAACAACTTCTTCCATGACATATTAGATAAACCTGTGGCTCTCAAAAAATAACCCCTGGATCAAGGTTATATAAATTGATATTAAAGCTCAGCAAAGACCTGCTTTACACTAAATCATTGAGAAATAGGACAGCCTTCCTCCATCGAAGGGCACGAGGTAAATAACTGAAGAGGAGGTAAAAACAGATAATCAATTATTTCAGTTGGTTTCAGGGCTGGTGCTGAAATTTTCAGCCCCTTAGAGAAAACCCAAAAATCAATAGAGCACAGAATTTTGAGATAACAATGAAAGAAACATCTCAAAGGCATTTGCAACATGTGAGAGAAGGATAAAGCAAAGTCTGCTCTCACCTTCAGAGTGCAAACGAACAGGAATATTCCCGAGTCTGCTCTGAACTGACTGCACAGGGCTGGGAAGGAGGGAAAAGCCCTGCAGAAGGCTCAGGAAACATCTCCATTTCCCATCCTCAGCCCCATGGAGCAGAGCATCACAAAAAGAAGAAGCAGGAACAGAACTCTGAAGCTCAGCAGATGCTGGAGTCCAGTGTCCACAGGGACTGCTGGAAAATGGACTTGAGAGGAGCTTGGGAATAATGGGAGAGAGCAGCAGTGGCTGCTGCAGCTGAGATGAGGAGCAAGTCGAGTTATAAGGTAAAAACCTTATTTTAATGGTTTTTATGGAACCAGATCTCCTTCCAGGGGCCTTCTGTGTAAAGCCCGGGCTGCCAGAGCATCCCATGCTGAGAGAGGACTCTTTATCCACCCTCCTGGGCAGCTCTCAGTTGCTAACAGACTCTTCAATCCTGTATTTAAAGTGTTTCCCCTTCTTTTCACCCCATTATTTGTACAAGTCCTACTCCACTTTTGCTTCCATCCCCCAAACCAGAAGCCAATGACTTGGCCCGGGTGAGAGAGAACTGCAGCATGACACAAAATTTAACAAGACCTTTCAGAGCCACAGCTTCCACCCTAAACCAACCCTCTTCAAGTAATAAACATCCCAACCTCCATGGCATCCTGATCCACGTCTCCGATTTCAGTGTCCACCCATGGACATTAAATATATTATTAACTAATTAAATTTATTATTAAATAATAAAATTTAATAGAACAAAAGGCTGAACTTCTGCTGCAGAACTTTCTCTTCACCCAGCTGAGAAAGGAGTTAAAAGTTTTAGTGGTCTATGTATTGTTTAGTCTGGTTCCAAGTTGTACAAAACCAATAACTACAAAAGAAAGAAAAGCTGTGGGGCACCCATTTTTCACCCTCAGCAGAAAAGTGTTGCCTATGAAGTTTCAGGTATTTAAAAATCCAGAAAAAATCCAAATCTCTTATCCCTTGAAACGCAGAGATGGCAAAGCTCACAGAGGAGGTTTTCGGGAAGTGGAAAGAACGGTCTCCATTTTACATCAAATCAGGGAAAATGTGGCTTAGGGGGCCTCAGAAGTTCGTGCCCCATGTCAGGATCAACTACACCACTCTCATTAGCAGCTCTTTCTCTGGCTGTTCTCAAACTCCAGCGCACTCAGCGACCTTTGAGCCTCCTTTCCTCATGATATGCATGTAAATACACCCTTTTCTCATTATCTTTATTACTGAGCTCTTCCTCGCTGCCTTGTAAGGCCATTCTTCTTGTCCCTGCTAGACAGGAGCGTGTCTAACAGTGACACACAAACTAATTACTGCCTCTTGTTCTCCTGCAGCCCTTTACAGCCTGCAGGATCCATCAGTCCCAGCTCAGCCTCCTCCTCTCCAGGCTGACGGTCCCAGGTCCTTGCTCCTCACCACAGCCATGGTTTCTCCAGCCGTTCCTGGCTCTCCTGCCCATGTCCTCCTGGGTGAGTTATCTCTCTCATTTATTTTAATGACTGTTTTCCTTCCCAGCAATTATTCAAGGAGGAGCTATTATGAAACACCCCCAGGGCTGAGTCTCCTGTGAGATCCAGTGCCTCACGTCTGATCCTCAGCCTCCCACCGGCGCTCCCCAGTGCTCCAACTCCCATGTTATTAATCAGAGAACCTTGGAATATTTAAGTTGGAAAAGACCCTTATGTTCATGGAATCATTTAGAGTGGAAAAGACTTCTCAGATCACAGAGTCCAACCCTTAATCCAGCACTGCCAAGGCCACCACTGCCCCATGTCCCCAAGTGCCACATCCACAGAGCTTTGAAATCCCTCCTGGGATGGCAACTCCGCCACTTCCCAAGGAATGAACAAGCTGCACCCCACTGCTGCTGCTGAGCCATTCAACACTGCTCTTTGGTTTTCCAGACAGCGAGAAGTCCAACTTTTCACTGAGATATGCACCTAAACTACTGAATTACCACTCCTTTACAAAGAAAGGACTTAATGCTGCACTTGTTACGTATTTAAATCACATTCAACTACACGAGTGAATAAAACTTTGCTGTTATAAATAACATATTGTTGACATATTGCACCAGACTGCTGGTTCTTGTACTCCCAAGCCGTATATTTTGGCAGAATAAAAAGAGAAAGGCTCCTGGAAAGGTTCAGGAGTGTCCCTATAAATAGGGAATGGTTCCCAGATAGGACTGCCACTGTTGTATCCCAAAGTGTCAGCAGGGCTTTGCAGCACAGGAGCCAGGCAGAACCTTCTGGAAGGTTTGAAAGTATTTCCAGCATTTTTGGAAATTTTCCTCCAGGCTCATCAACATATAAATAGAGAAGGGCCCTGCAGGGGATCCCCGCACTGCGCTGGTTTCCTGAGGTGGTGAGGGAAGGAGCTTTCTAGGGCCATATCCCAGCCTAAATGAGAAGTCTTGACCACCAGAAGACCGAAGAATTTCAGAGAGGAACTCGGACAACTCCTCAAGGGGAGCAAGACAAGAACATCTGAGGATTGCATAAATTGGTTACACTTAGGGAAAGAATTAGGAAGAGCAAAGATGCCCTGTGTGCACTCACCCCGAGGGATTCCTGAGCTGCCTGAGCTGAGGGATGCTGCATTATTCCCCTCAGACAACAGACACTTGTTTTTACATTGAGCACCTTTTCAAATAAACCTAAATTTCATGATGCATTTGATAAAGGAGTTAATAGCAGCTGCTCCCCCCAAACAACTCCATCAAACTGCAGCTTGCAAATCAAAATTCACAGATAAGAACACCCTGAACGCACAAACTTTCCTGAGGCTAAATACAAGTTATTTCCTCTCCCTGCAGCAAGGCTGTGACGGTGACATTGCATCAATAAAGAGCTCCCTAAAATTGAAGGAGCAAATTTGTACATTCCGAGGGACGCAGAGGAATGATTTTGTGGGATAAGTAACACAGCAATAAATTGCTAAGACTTTATTTTATGCTGAATAAATTTCTCACCAGCTCAGGTGCCAGCCAGCACACCAAAAGGACAGAGCATGAAAACAACTTCATTGTTGTTCATGAGGAACTTTTGAAACTCTCATTGCTCTGGCAAGGAATTATTTGTATATAACATAAAAATATAGAAGGCAAAACCGTAAAATGACACGGTGGCTGCTGAAAAAAAACAAGCACATCTTGGTATTTCCAAATAATTTGACTTGAGTGTGATGGCCAATGTCAGAATTCCAACTGAGCTTAAGGAATACACCTTGGTAAGAAACAGCTTTGTGTTACCAGGGTTGTATTGATTTTTCTTTCACTGAAGAAGATAAAGATTTTGCTGGGAAAACAAGCCAACATTGCCTTTGAAGCCTTCAAACAGAGACTGGACTCTTTGTCTAAATTGTTTAGTAAATAAGGCTGTGAAGAATTCTCAAATGCTTCTTTTTTTTTTTTTTGCACAGAAATATCAAAGTGCCCCTTTGTTACCTGCCTCAAAATAATAGAATTATAGGAAATATTGCACAACTATTGCACAACTCCAACACGGAATAATGGGGAGCTCCATGAGACACTTATTTCACTTATTTCATCCACATCAGCCAAAATATCTGCAGCAGCTGATCCCTGTGCAATCTGAAGGCGTGTAGTGATGGCACAGATAATATCCACGCTTGGAATAGTCTTTATTTCTTTTTTCCCCCCCTCCAGTGCCTTGTCCTAAAATTAGACCAACTCCATCTCCATGTATGACGTTGATGGCACTGGTGAGTCCATCACGAGGACACGCTGATAAACCCTCTGCTCCTAAATGAAACTCCTCCCTGACAACCTGCCCTAGGAAAGCAGAGCACCGACAACAGTTTCACTCCGTGCTGTGCATCTTCCCTCTCCACTGCTTGATTTTATGATTTGATTTCAGTGCCAGATCTCGCTGTAGACTTATTCAGCTGCTTTTTCCTCACAGAGCGGTGCAAAAGAAACTTCAAAACCTGGTTTGAGAGCTGAGTCTTGAGATAAGGTTGGAAAGAGAGCAGCTGTATAGGTATAGATATAGATCTCAGCATGTATAGAGATGTATATAGATATACATGCACATATATTGATATATATAGATATTAATACACACTCTACATTGATATAAATACAGGAAAATTCAGCGGTGTGGTTCTTTCTACAAAAGAATTCGCTCCAATCCAGCTCTCATTGTCTCCACCTCACAGAGATTCAGGGAAATTGCTAAATACTAATTCCATGAAGGCTCTGAAATTAGAGCTGATTTCGATTCTACACGTCAAGATTTCTTTTTAAATTAGCTAATAGATGTGTGGAAGTGGGATAATAGTAATAAATGCAATGTTCAAAATAAATCGGTGCTTGGTGATTAAATTGCACTGTTGAAAGAAGTGAAAATGTACCGGTAAAAGAGAGGTACATAATAGACCAAAATAGTAATAATCAAAATATTTCTTACACTAAAGTGTTTTCATGTCCCTGGTGATCTCCATCAAAGAAAGACGATTGTCTAAACTTGGACTGAATTATAGGCTCATCATACCCTATAAAAATCTCAGTTAATGTTCTTCACAATATTTACAAGATGTTTTCAAATTGCCTTCGAGTTTGCCACAGTGACAACCCCCATGCTCAGCATTGCAAACACTCCTCCTCTTTAATTCCTTGAGACCTAAAATCTTGAAAATATCTGTTCCCTTGTTCCATCAACACACATGGGATTTTTCCACACGTGCAAGACATCCCTCTTTCCCCCAGAACAGCAAATTCCTGCTTCCTAAAGGCTGCCCAGCCAGAGCAGGAGCACAAATAACACTTTTAGTCTGAAAAGACCATTACAAAAATCGAATTGATGCCCCGTTGCCTGGGTTAAACTTTAGTCCCATTTTATAGATGGGAAGGGGCAGGACAATAAAATGGCAGATGTTTGACTGTACAAAGCAAATAATTCAGGTTTCCATCTTAATAATCCCAACTGTTTCCACCCATATCCTAAATTTGCCCCCGTGGTGTGCAGTGTTCCCAGGCTCCTGACTCTGGGTCTCCCTGGAGCAGCATTTTCCTTTCCTTTCTCCCTCCTCTGGGGTTCCTGGGAAAGGTCCTCTTTGGTCTGGAGGCCTCCCACAGGCCACATTTTAAACCAATCCAGCCCTTTTTTCCCTTTATAATCAAAACCCCATAGCAGCTGGCAATTCCGCACCGAGCTCGAAAGGAAAAAGAGAGTCAAATATTTTGAAATATCTTTTTGTTTCAGTTGAAGCCTTTTACAACCAGAAATTAAGTAATAAATAGAAACTCAATAAAGCATGAAATGTAGTACTTTATGTTTAACTGTGGGCATTGAAATTGATTTTAATTCCTCTCTGCAGGGTGTGCTTTGGGGCTTTGGTTGGGGTTTTTACAGACGCCGCTCACTCATTCACAGGGATTTACACACCTCAGTAGCTCCTCCACTAAAAACATGACATCTCTTGGCAATAAAAGGTTAAAATTCACTTTGCCCTCTGACTATAACAGAAATACCTTTGCAAGCTAATGATTGTAACAGGCTGCTCTGCTCCTGAATAAACATTCTAGGGATTTCCTGAGGTGTTGTTTTGTTTTGTCATTTCTTATTATTTTCTTTTTCCCACCTTTTTAATTGAGGGAAAAGAATTTGGAGGGCACATCCAGCTTAGATGGTATTTCAGTCAAAAATGTGTATAGGTTGTCTTTCTATACACTTTTCAAACTGAAAAAAAAATACATTTACACAGCTTCTGGATATTCATTTTATAGAAAAAAAAAATCTTTAAAGCTTCTCCAACTCATCTCCTCCTGCCAGCTTTCCTGGCCAACTCTTTCTTAGTAATGCCAATAAATGCCAAAAAAAGTCTGGTTTCAACAGTGTTTCTGTCTGTTGAAAGCAGGAGAGAGGCAGTTTCTGTTGGATACACTCGATTTCGGGATCCCACTCTTTCTCCAGGAGGGAGTGGGCGACGCTAACACAGGAGTAGGCTCGGAGTTGCTTTGAGGACAGAATTCCACAGCTCCTCTTGTTGACTTTTCCTGCAGCAGATCCATGCCCAGAACCTCCCCTCTCCTTTGCAAGAGGCAGGTTCAGCCTGTGCCAGGGCAAGGGCCCTTTTTTGGGGCAGGGAGGCTCTTGGCTGTCCCGATTCTCACATCTTTTGTCTCCCTGCCCCTTGCCAGCAGCTGGAGCAGCCCTCCCTCAGCAGCCTTTCTGTCCCGGGACAAGCTGTACCTCCTCACAGGGAAACATCGAGGCACAGAGGAGGGAATGGGTGAAGCTAAAGTCAGTCATGGAAGGCACCAGAGTGGGATTGCATCCAGGATCGCTGCCTGGAGGAGCCTGCCGTGCCCAGCACTCATGGTGCCAGAAAATAACACCCACCAGAAATCAGCAAAAATTGGGCATCTCAGAGAAGATCTGACCCTCCCGCCCCCAGGCAGCAGCTTTGGCTAAAAATCTTTGCTCCTGTGCCCGTTTAGGTGGTCTCAGGTAATAAACAAAACTCTTGTAAACATTAACATTATTTATAGGCTTCACTTCAAACACACAGTGCAAAATGCTGCCGCTCAGAAGGAGGCAGAGTTGTGGCTGCCCCGTTCCTAGAAGTGTTCAAGGCCAGGTTGGAGCAGCCTGGGATAGTGGAAGGTGTCCCTGCCCGTGGCAGGGGGTGGAATGGGATGGGTTTTAAGATCCCTTCCAACCCAAACCATTCTGTGATTCCAGGAATCACTCCAGACTGTGATGGCTGGCTGGGAAGGGCTTGGCAGGTTCCCCCCAAAAAGACCATTTTTATGCAGGGAATGCTCCTCAAAGGATGTGGTCGGTGGAGAGAGAAGGAACAAACAAGGAGATGAACCCTGCCAAGGAACCACCCCGGTGGAGGAGAGGGCCAGAAGAGGAAGGAGGAACAAGGTCACGCAGCAGAAAGCAAAATAAAGCTGATCCTAAGGCAGGAGACACGGCAAGGGCAGAGGAATGAGGGCAGGACCGAGGAGCTCTTCGTTTCCTGAGCGTGACTGCAGCTTCAGAGGAAACAACACATCCACATCCTGGAACCTGGGCAGAGCATGAAAGGGCAGGGACGGGGATCCAAACAGAGCCCGACACATCCTGGTGTGACACAGGAGGGATGGGGGCCCCCCCTGGCTCCAGTGGCTGTCAGAGCCGCCACGTGTGCGTTTCACTGCTGTGGCAGGGAGGGCAAACGCACCTCAGAGCCACCAGTGCCACCAGCAGGGTGACGGTGATGCTGGGCAGAAGCAGCCCCAGCGCACCCTTGAAACACTGCAGGCTCTGGCAGCAGCCCCACCGCACACCCAATATTCCACGGAAAAGCACCTCACAACGATTTCATCCCCGGCCTCCCCAAGCTCCATCCCCCCAGCATCTCTGCGAGGCTGGAAATGGCACTGTTCAGCTCCAAAAGCTCCATTCTGCTCTACAACTGCGTCCTTGAGGAAAGGCACCGCGCAAGAGGGACACGCAATTTCCACGAGATGAAAATTGAACACCAACTTGCTGCTGCGATATCAAAATGACACAGATAATTTTTGCCTCATCTACACAAGCTTTTTGAAAGCGGCTGTCAGAGTTTTTTGGCAGTCATTTTGTTTCTAGAAAAATACCAGCACCTTGAAAGCCTTTTATTGCCAAGATATTCCTGCTGCATTTTAAAAAGCTTTATTATCAGTCCTAATTATTTTTTTTATCAGGCTTTAAACTGCATATAACCTCTATGACTCCTCATTACAATTCCGAAAAATGAGAAATATTCCTATAGAAGAGGCAAATCAACTGGGGCTTGAGTAAATCATATTGCAATAGAATTATAATTCAACAACAAAGTCACTGGGCTTGTTAGCTGTAGGACTCAGTGGATCGACCAGCTACATTTACTTCTTCACCCCTAAAGTACACACTGAGAACGACTCAATTTACTGTGGCTTTCTGAAATAAGGGTCTTCATCACAAAATGTGTCAGCAGCTCATGTTTTCCCCTTCTCAGAGGATTTCAGTCCTTGGAAAAGGCCCAAGTTTTGCTGCTGTTACAAGTCCACAAAGGACTCCTTGCAGGAGCTGCACATTCCAGGTACCAGGGGCATTTGGTGGGAGAGAGCCTGCTCTAGTCTGGGGTTCAGCCTGACCCCAGGCACTCACAATAGGAATGGAGAACAAGGGAGATTC
Organism: Struthidea cinerea; assembly: GCA_013397865.1. NCBI lineage: Eukaryota > Metazoa > Chordata > Aves > Passeriformes > Corcoracidae > Struthidea > Struthidea cinerea. Next base: position 1,032,009 of record VZTI01000220.1, read on the forward strand.
TCCTCCTGCTGTAAGGAAAAAAAATGATCACATGCTCAGAGCTGGAAAGCAAAGCATTATTTTAATCCAAGCCTGAAATTCATACCTTACACTCGCAAGATCTGTTGCAAGAGACGTGAAATAGCCAAGTATAAGCTAAATTAATTCAATATGAAAATGCCTCAGTACAAGCACTTTGCAAACCCAGCATAAGGCAGGAACTTAGGTTTAGGTTTTAATCCCACATTAAAGGGTCGCTAACATGAGCTGCATCATTAAGATCAAAATATTTTCTCCCCCATTTTATTGCAGAAAGCACGATCTGTTTGTTTGTGGGCTTTTCTGAAATGCCAGCCTGAAAACTCAAGTTAGAGTGGATTGCCTGAGCCCCATCAGCTCCTGGAGGATGGCTGGAGCTCGGATCTGAGACACTACCTCATAGCTGGTGGGTCACAACCAAACCCTCTGCAGAGCCCCTCCGCACGAGGGCTGGTACTGGGAGGCAGAGCTCAGCACCATTATATCACTGGTGATCTCCCCTGGCCAAGTATGACAGAATTCCTCCAACAGCTCAGCGTGATACGAGCTCAGGAACGGGAATTTCGCCCTCTTGAAGGCTACGAAACCCCACGGAGAGCAGGAGGTGTCTGGTGGATTGATCGTACGAAGCTGTCCATTTTCTGCTCCTTCAAACAGCCCTCGCTGCCAGTAACACCTGAGCAGAAACTCTCACACAGAGCTTTGCAAACTTAGCACACTGTATCACTTCAGCTAAAAATGAAACGGTCTCTTTTCTGGGATGAATCCCAGTTGCTTAACACTTCCCAGTATGCCCAAGCGACTCAGGCAGGAAATGAATCCTCGTGTATCTAGCTGGAACCAGGGCACTGATTCAGTGCAGACGGAGAGAAGAATTTTCCCCACTCAATCACCAACACAAAGTTTGTATTGGTGGTCCCAGCTCCAGGAATTTCTCAGCCCCGGAGCTGCTGTGTGAGCTCCAGCAAGTCCCTGGAACCAGGATACACCTACCAGCATTTCTAAAAAATGTCATGAATTAAATTATCGGATTCATCAATTGGTTAAACGAGCTTGGATGGGAGGAAGGGAATGTGTTTTCCTCCTCTTGCATGAGGTGAGGTGAGAGGGGTGGCTTTGAGCTGCTTTGGCTCACTGGGGCACAGAAATTCCCCTGGCTGCCAGAGGAGGTGCCACGCTCCCTTCCCTGGTTGTGTCCATGCAAAACCTCTGCTGCTTCCAAATTAAACAAACACAGAAGAGTTATTAACTAATAGAGCGTATTTGCACTAATTACTCCTCAGAGTGGCCCTACAAGGCGGGAGTATGGGTATAAGAAAAAGCAAGAGAAATATCAGATTGTTTACCAGGCTATTAAATTAATGACTTCCAGGTTATTAATTAAAGGCTCGAGGAGAGGATCTCCCAGGGAAGGTTGTGGAGGATTAGTGCTGTTCCTCTGCCTGTGCCAAGCTGCATTCCCAGCTGATGACACAGCCTGTGCAGAGAGCACAGCTCTGCCTCTTATAGTCGATGCTCATGAGTCATAAAAAATATGGAGAGCACTATAAATTCTGGTTATGCCTCTCCCTCTCAAGATATGTAAAACAACCATGTAAAAGAGCAATGAAAGCTGTCCTCTCAGCCTTCAAAGCCTTGTTTAAGCAGCACTGTATGATTCCCCTTAATACAATTGTCTGGAAGTCTAAACTTTGGTAATTATTTCAAATGAAAAGGAACAGCAGGAGGCTCAGTCGAAGGGAATATAAACAATTATCACTTGCACGAAGGCTATGCCAATTATGAAATAAACTTGACTGGGTTTGCTCTTGAAAACACTGAGCTCTAAATTAATTATCTGACATAGCAAGCCCCTCAGCTGTGCATCAAACCCTGTGTGAGTCACGCAGGAGGGACAGCAAAGAGGGGAAATGGGAACCAGCACAGAGACCTTCCCTGGGAGGGTGGGCAGGCCCTGGCACAGGGTGCCCAGAGAAGCTGTGGCTGCCCCTGGATCCCTGGCAGTGCCCAAGGCCAGGTTGGACATTGGGGCTTGGAGCACCCTGGGATGGTGGAAGGTGTCCCTGCCCATGGCAGGGGTGGAACAAGATGAGGTTTAAGGTCCCTTCCAACCCAAACCATTCCAGATCTCTGTCAGTCTGATGATCTGGTTATACTGGGGCTTTTCTACTGATGCCCCAATAAGTTCCTAATAAAACTGGAACTGGTGTGGAGACCAAAACTCTGGATAAGACACTGGCTGTGGCTGCCTTTGCCCCTTCTGCCAGTGTGCAGCGATGCAAGAACAAAGACAGGATCAAATGGGTAAGGGCCACTCCTGCTTGGTAGCTCCCAATGTGTTCTTGAATCTCCAGCACTATTACAGGGGCTTTTAAACAAATTTAGAGTTATTTCCTTTTCCTGTCAATGCTATTTTGTCTCAATGGCAAAAAAAAAAAAAATCCCTATTTCAGTAGGTTTTGAGTTAGGGCCTTACAGTGAAGGCATGAGAAGAAATGCAAAAAGGTGAAAAGCATCACCCAATAGATGTGATAAATCTGGAGAATCATAAAGATAACCAACAACTGTCAGAGCTGATGATACTTTTAGAGGCAGCAGAGAATTTCACACTGAGATTCGCGTAATCAGTGCCCAGAACTCCGCACCAATAATCAAGATCCTGATGTTTGCTCCTGAGCACAATGCATGGCACACAATACTCAGGAATGGGGCAGGCAGGGATGCCAAAGCTGCTTCTTCAGGAGCAAAAGGAGACGCAGTGCATGCTGAGCAGCAGGAAATGGTAATCCTCTGCCACTTCACATGCACGATCTTAGAGCTGTGACAAGTGTACACTTAAAAACCAGAAGAAATATGGTCTAAATCTATATTTTATAGCTGGCTTTCATCTTTATCTTCGCATTTCATTGCTGGAGTTTATATTCAAAGCATAACATAACACCAAGGAAGAAAAAAAGAGTGTTGCTACAAGAAAAGGAACTCTGCCTTCTCATCTTTCTTTCTCCCTTTTTTTAAAACCCTCCTTTAAGATTTCAATTTGCAACCCTGATTTATTCCAGCCCAGGCAAAGGAAGGAAACGGATTCACACGAGCTCAGAACCTGGCCTTGGAAACTTCAGCTTGGCAAAGCAGTGTCACTGTTCCCTGAACCCATTGCCCCCTCCCCAAAGGGGAGAAGAACTTCTGATTCATTTGGATTTAAAAGTCACTAGTGTTGGAGTAGAAATATCCTGCAGGTCTTGCCATCCTCTCTGCCCACTGTGGGCACCTTTCTTTTCCTTTGCTTCTCTCCAATCCCAACACAACCCCAGCCCCTTGGGGTGTGGGAAGCTGCAGAACGAGAGGTGTCACTCTCTGCAAGGTGGGGGAGAGGTAGATTTTCCAACCTACTTTTATATATTGAGGTCAGTGGCAGTATTTTAAAAGAGTCCCATGAGGCTCACAGCGATCCAGGTGGATTAAGGGTCTAACCCAGTGACAGGTAGATCGTGTGCAGCCACTTCACTTAATTATTTTAAACAAGTCACACAGTAAAATTTGCTCCTTGATTCACACATCGCCCAATTTTAACACCAAAAATCAAATTCACTGCGTCATTCGAAAGCAGCCTGGGCTGGCAACTCGCAAACTTAAATCAAGTTCAAGCATTTCGGGGTTTCTAGCTTCTCAGATGGTTTTTGAGGAACCACACTCAGCTCTAGGCTGCAGGTCCTCAAATACCTGCCCCAGTTCAGCTGCATTCCCATTTATATTCTGAATGGCAGCTGTATCCTGACGGGAGCACACACAGGTTAATATTGCCCTGAGGGGGTACAGAGATCAGAATTACTAAAGAAGACCCATAAGCATCAAAATATGCAAAATATCCCCCAGTAAGGAAAGTTGCACCTAACTTGCCTGTGTGCTTTTAGGAAATTGAGAGCAGTACATCTTTCAAAGCACTTGGTCCTGATTATCTTTGAGTCCTTTCAGGTGCCAGCAATGGCCTTACAGGTCCTGCAGAGCCAAGACTGGAGAAAAACCCACACCTGAGTGACTGGTGCCTCAGCCTGAGCTCTCTGCGTTTACCTGAGTAACTGATCACATCAAACCCTCACAAAATACTTTCCATTTCTCAGGAACTTCATGCACTTTACAATCTGGACCCAACTCTGGGTACGAAGCCAGCTCCACTAATCAGTGTGTCACTCTGGGAACAGGGCGATGCCACACCGGGTTCCCCCCCAGCCTTCCAGCTTTTCCATGCCTGCCCTGCCAGGCAGCATTTCCCCACTGTGATGACCTTTTAAGCATAGAAATGGAGCCAAAAACCCCTTAATGCCCATGTGAAACGTTTCCTGCCTGGCTCTGGTCTCTCCACAGCGAGGGATGTGCTCCGGGCTCCGGAATAACACCACTGATACTACCTGACCCAGAGCTCCTGTGCTGCAGGGATCTGGCACACACCAAGCCCTCTGTGGCCCTAACAGGGTGTGAGGATAAAAGCTGAAGCCAAACAGATGGTCTTCTAAAAATCTTCCCTAAAGTGTTCTGTGTACTAAAACATCACTTACCCAAACTCTCATCAAACTTGGCTTGATTTGCGAATCTCGAGCCAAGTTTGGAAGAAAAATATTCAGCTGGAAATATGGGGGGAGGGGGGGAAGAGGCTTTGTGCTGCACTTAAATAATATAAAATGAAACAATTTGGTTCAAACCTTAGAAATATTTAAGAAAAATAGAGCCCAACCCTCGTGTGTTTAAACCGAGCACTGAGGTGGGGGGTGGAAATCAACACAGAAAGCAAAGTGCTGAGCAAATGAAAAAAGAGAAGTGGAAGGACAACTGGAGCTCTAATGTATAATGACCTATCAACACGTGCTGTAATGCACACAAAATTTCAGGGAAGGAGGAAATCACATCTGCAGGGAATATGGGCAGCTATTGTTTGAAGCCCAGGGTGATGTTGCACAACCCTTCGCGGGCCTGATCCCGCTGCCACACCACCACAAATGCAGCATTTTCTCCTCAGCAGCCCTGAGCAGCAGCAACTGGACACTCCAAATAGCAGCCACTAATTCCAGCAGCCTGCTCAGGCGTGGCAGCTGAATATTATATCTAGTTAATGAAAGAATTTAACTAGGTACCAGTAAAATATTCCCACTGACAATGATACATTTTGTGAGTCGAAAAACAAGAGATGCCAGGAGAGATGTTAACAACCCCAACTGAACAAACAGCATCACTCACTTGTAAAAACATTCAGGTATTCCCATAGTAGCTTCTCTCAAGTATCCATATTTTATTGTTAAAATGTTCTTCCCTACCCAGCATGCTGATAGGACAAGGGGGAAAGGCCCCAAGCTGTGCTCAGGTTGGATATTAGGAAAAATTTCTTCACTGAGTGGGTAAGAATTGGATCAGGCTTCTCCAGGGCAGGGTTGGAGTCACCGTCCCTGGAAGTGTTCAAGAAATGACTGGACGTGGCACTCAGTGCTGTGGTTTAATTGATATGGTGGTGTCCAAAGGTTGGACTCAATGGCCTTGGGGGTATTTTCCAGCCTAAAGGATTCCATGATTCTGTAAAAAGCGTTGGCATCAGCCCAGGCATCTTTTAAACAGGAAAAAAAAACAACAACATTTCTGAAATGACGCCACCGTGAAATCCTGGTCTTGGTCTTCTAGGGCTTGAGTTGGGGAAGGTGAAGAGAAAAACTGATCCACCCAGTAAATGGTTGGTTCTCTCCAGACACAAACCAGTTAATTTACACTTAGGCAACCCCAAATTCTTTAAATAGAATTTAATTATGGGTCTAAATTTAAAATTGGGATTTGCCTCCCATTAACTTGGACTTTCCTGGGAAGCACCTAAATCACGAGATGTCCTTGAAAAAGCACATCCCAAGTTGTATTCAAGTAAAATCTGGTTAGAGCTAAGCAACCTTTTTTTTTTCCCCTCAGTAAATGGAATTTTCTCGCTGCTGCTGAGCAGTTTGGTGTGTTTGTGCCGTCAGACAGCGTGAATTATCTCAGATATTTTGCTCCTGCTCTGCACGGCGTAAAGTGAAGCGTAGTAGTAGTCGGCCCTCCATAAGAAAGTCATTAGCTTAATAATCATTCCTGACAGATTCCAAGTGAGAGATTCCAACAGATACTGCAGCGACTCCTGGGGTAAATAAAGGGACAGTTTTATCTCCAAGATGGGAGAGAAAGCTGCACTAAATGATGAGTGTGCTTTCCCAGGGACTAATTGTTACGCAGGAGTATTTACAGTTAAAGGACTGGCGAATGGGGCCATCATTGCCAGGCAATTATCTGTACACAAATAACTTTAATCCCTTGGCATTTTTATAGCCACTCCATTATTTATTTTACCATATATTCTGTTGCAATATCATGCCCCTGTTACAAGCACGTACTTTTTTTAACTCCATATACGATTAAAATAAAACAGAGGAGCACTTTGAAACGAGTTGAAGAACAATAGATCCTATTTAGCCATCAAATACAGCAGTATTTAACTTCTGTGCTTTTGATCAATATTTATGTGACAAGCTATTCATTACTCTTCTCCTCTACCAGCGAAGCTGTTGTTCTTCCCACAGCCTGATGTGCACTTTTGTGTATTTAATTTATAAATTTCCATGGAGAAGAAGTATTCAAAGGGGGGGGGGAAGAAAAAAAAAAAGTGCTGATACAGCACGTGGATCGTTCTACCAAGCCACAAATCTTTTCTAGGGTTCATCTTAAACTGAAAGTAATTCTGGGAAACAAATTAACGACATAAATCACATTATCATTACTCACAGAAAGATACTCGGTTGTAACTCTCTCAGAGAGCTCCAGTGAGTAGCTAAAAGGCCTCTCTCTATATGGAGAATGCCTGTTTCTAATTAAATGATCTAAAAATAGAGTTGCACATACACCCAGGACCAAGCCATCTGTGTTATCTCTCCAAGATAAGCCATTCTACACCCACTCTGATATCCCTTTCATCGCTGCACAGTTTCAGAACTGGGCCTGGCCCTTCTTTCCTATTTAGGAAAGGGACAAAGGAAAAGCAAGGACAATTTTAATCCAGACAAGCTTATTTTGAAACTCAGAGCCCTTGTTTTGAAATATCTTTTCACACCTACTTGTGTCAATCAGCAACGTGATCCAAAGCCGTGTCCTGCAAGCAGTGGCAGCAGTCAAGCAGGATTTCTCCATGAAACACTTTCCCAGTCCAGCAAGGAAAGCTGTTCCTAATCGGCTCTCCGGGCTTTTTTGCATTGTTTTTGTGCAGTGGTTTTTGCTTGGGTTTTTTCCTCCTCCCCTCCTTCTTTTTTTTTAACTATTTAAAAACTTTATTTTTTTTCCCCTCCTCATTCAGATAATTCAAAGAACAATATAAAAAGTGAGCTGGAATCAAACTGGACCTGAGTTCAAAGGTTGGGTAAAAGACTGCCATGATGCTTTTGGTGATAATAAACAACAAGCTGTCTTCATACTTCAAGAAGGAGACAAAAACCAGTCTTTTTACCTAAAAGCAGCTTCCTATACAGTTCACAGATGTCTGAGGGGAAAAAAGGAGGAAAGCTTATCAGGGCCTGTCAAGAGGGGGAAACAATCTCTGCTTACTCAGAGCCAGTGGCAGATTCTTCCCTTGTTAGGCAAAGGGAAAGCAGAGTGTGAAGGGAGAATCACCCCTCACTCCCAGTCCAGCACAGGGGATGGAATTTGGGGGTCTCCCATGGGATAATTAGGTCCAGATAAAGCCTCAGGCTGCAGCCAGCACAGCAACGTTATTTGGACTGGTCCTTAAAGTTCTTGCTGTCAGACTGCATTTACTCAAACAAACTTTCGTCCTGCTTGCCCCTCCCTCAGGTTTGGCTTTTGCTGTTGCACGATAGAATCTCAGGCAATGAAATTACTATTATTTCACTTTAAACTTTCATTTCTGCCATCAGAAAGAAGAATGCACTTCTGCAGGAAAAAGGCATTCATTTCAACCAAAGACCTTATCCGTTTCTTAAAATTAAATAAGCAACAATTTTAGATACCTGGCAACAACAACGTAAAAACACTCCTATAACCTATAGGATGAAAGTGCATTGAATTCTCCCTACAGCCTTTAAATTGTTACACACCTTGGAATAAAAGAATAGTTAAAATGAAGACTAACCTTTGAATAAATGCCATTTACTGGTCTCCACTCTTCTCCATTCAAAAGGAAGGGAATTGCTATCTCATAATCTTTGGACTGGTCCTTTGACATCTGCAGCCTTGAGGACTCCACATTCTCACCTAAGGACAGGGAGAAGCATTTCAGGTTAGATGGGAAGAGCATCTGACCAGGTGAACCTTGTTATTTAAGGGACTTGGCAGCGTATTTGAAAAGGAAATAACTCAGGAAAAGGATTAAACATTAAACCACTGTGGGCTGGTAATGTCAGTGTCAAAATCTACACAAATTTCAGAGAGAGCTGGGGTTCAGGGAGGAAAGGTCAGAGGGGGATTGGGTGGTGGCAGCTGAAGACAAAGACTGCCCATTAAGAGATATCAGGATGCAAGGATATCACCGTGGAGGATCCACGTTCTCGTTAGTGTGGAAAAAAAAAGGCCTGGAAGAGAATAGAAACTCTCATTGAAATAACACTCTACTCCTACACAGGCAGACGACTTCAATTCATACCACCAGGTCAAAAAGCTGTTTGCATGCAGCATTTATCAAGTGTTTTTCCTCTCCCTAAACATATTAATGGCATTGTGCCTGTCAAGGCGGAGCCCTGAAACCAATATCACAGGAGAAGAGCTGGAATAATAATTGAGAATAAATTAAAGAGAAGATAGGGATGGCTTCCATGTGTCACAGGACAGTCAAAACACTGGTGGGGTTTGCCACACTCTCTGTGCTCACCTAATGCTCCCTGAGGATCAAGAGTTACTTTCTGAGCAGAATTACCCCCGTTTATTCACTGTTAGAATTAGCTCAAAAACGTCTGTGCTGTCATTATGGTTAAGCCAACATGAGCAGAAGTCTGGTATGTTCCAACATGCTTTTAAAAACATGACACCTTGTCTAAAACACACCAAAAAGAGCCCTCACAAGATAAAAAGATGAAATACATCGGAGAGATAAAAAGTTGTTTGCTATACAGAGTTCTTACACCCCCGTAATGCAGCCCGAGTGGCAGAGGGCTGGGAGGACACAGCGTCAGTCCTTTGAAGAGATGATCCAAACCTGGCCCACGATTTGGTTCACCCCTGGGGAGGCACATGAGACACCGTCTCATCAGCCTGGGAGGGTCTGGACAGAACATCCAACCCTTTATTCTCATTATCAGGCAGGAAGCTCCCTGCTCAGGACAGGAATTTATGAAGCACATCTCAGCAAAATGAGAAAAGTTTGGCTCCAGCCCTGCTCTCCCTTTCTCCTTGGCTCACTAGAGCAATCTCAATCACACAAATTAAATGACTCAGGCCCTTCTATTATTTCCTAGGATTTGCATTCTGAAAGTGTCATGAGACCTAAGTTTTCAGAACCCCTTGGAGGATGTCCTTATCCTCCCGTGGATGCATTGTCTGCATGGCTTCCACGCAGTCTGACACCACGGAGCTGCCATGGTGGCATCAGGGAACATCAAAGGCTCTCTGATACTCCCCCACGTGCCTTTCCTGATAATTCTGCAGAGCATGAACTTCACAGCATTACCCAAAACAGAGGAGGAAAGGGAGGGATCAGCATTTGTGCACAGATGTGTTATTCCCTGAATCGACAGCCCGGTCTGGAAGTGCAGCAGCTATAAAAGTACCATGGGAAAAGGGAAGAAAATCCACACAAAGCATGGTTCGATTTTGCCACTCCTCTTCCATCCCAATGAAGTGATGCTCGTGGTGCATAACAAAGTAAGGTTACAATGAGCAAATTTAATCTTCCACACGTGCTTATTTATCTGCTGAAAGCGCTCGTTGTGCAGAAGTGTTGATAGTCTGGAGACAGACATCAAGACAGGTTTATAGGCAGCAGTTATATCTTTATTGGAAAAGACAATTTATTTGGGGGGAAACAAAGCAGACAAGCTTCAGAGTTTGCAAACTCTTCTGAAGCCACAGCATTTATAAAACACGAGATCGATTTCTGTCTAGCTGCTTTCCTTGAGCCAGATACTTGGCTGCTTATCTGAATGTTTTTATTTAAATTATTGGGTGTGATAAAAATCACAGCTTCCTGCAGAAGGCAGAGGAAGCACCACAGCCCAATTTTGGGCCTCATTCTGGAGAGAATTTGGGCACATGCACTGTGCACTTGCTTAACTCCCAGCTGCCCTCAGTGTGATATAAGCACAGCACGGTGCCTTTTGTATTCAAATAATGTTTTTCTCACAAAATTTCATTCCAGTTATGGACTGGGTATATCTCTGAAAGACTGCAAAATAAAGAAATCTGTATAGCTGATAAATAAACTCTAGCCCAGTCTTTAAATAAAGTATGGGGAAGATAAATAGGTAAATCCTTTAAATAGGTTCCTGCAGCCTGAAAGCTTTGAAGAACATGGGGCAGAAAATAAGGGATCACAGTTAAGGAAAGGTAACCCAGAGTTATCCATCCCAATGGGAAAGATCTGAAAGGCCACAGAGCAACAGGACACAGACATGGGGGGAGGAAGATTCCAAATCAGGAGAGGAAAAAACCCACAAAAAAATGTAAGGAGAGAGTCAGGCCAAAAAAATAAAGCAGGAATAGCACAGGAAACTTGGAAAAAATGGGATAAAACCAGGTGGGTACAAAGGTGAGACAGTTCCTGGCAACCTTGGAGAGCCCTCAGCCCACACAGCCCTCACCTCAGCTGGAATACAACCCCAATTTATCCCAGCGAGGGATGCTTCACTCAGTTCCTTGCACAACGTCTGAACAAAACACATCCCCAGCCTTCTTCTGTTGGTTTTGGGACACCCATCTCCGAGCACAGACCCAGCCCCCCCAAAGAGCATCCCGGAGAGGAGGACAGCAGGATGGGCCCCGACATCTGCGCTAAGGAAGGGTTTCCATCACCCCAAACACACCCCGAGCTCCCAGAGCTGCAGTTCCTCATGCACACAGACGTGCTGGCATTTCCTCTCCGCCACTCTTCATCTCCTTTCCCCATTTTCAGGAGGATCTCTTTGAAGCCGAACCATTAGAGTTGTTTGTGTTACATTAATAACGAGGCCTCTTCTCTACAGGGACTCCTGGTACTACAGCAATATAAATAGTGTAATAATTGAAATCAGAGAATCGAAATTTCCGTGATGTGTCATGAGAGGAGAAGAAAATCAGGCCATCTGCAATACCAGAAAGTTATATTACAGCCAGGTTTCCTATCTTTCGTGTCTCATGCACCTACTCACTCACCTACTTGTTTTCCATTTCAGTGAAATTCTGCCCAGCTCTTCCTGACGCAAGCTCGTCTCCCACGTTTTCACATGAAAAACTTCACAGTTGTGCCTATCTGTTTTCTATTTTCAGCCTGCACTGAAGGCAATGCTTTTGATCCACAGGCAGCCCACGAGCTGATGCAGCACCCTTTATTCTTTTTTTCCCCCCAGTAATATAAAAGCTACTCTGTACAAATAGCGAGATGAGTGGATGTTACCTGTCAGTGACTTTTGTGTGGCTTAAATATTTTTCATCTGCCACGTACTTCTACAACCTTTCTGCTTTGCGCAGTATCATACAAGGGCTTGTCGGCAAAGAAGTTGAGAATGGTTTTCATCTTTTTGCTTTGTATTTCAGTTTCTCCAAGCTCTGTGCAAAATGAACTCCGAGCATGTGATGTGACATCTTTGCTTAGAGGCCGCTGCCTCCTGAAAAAGCCCAGACACTCTCCAGATTTGCATTTACTTAAAATTAATAAGCTTTTAGTGAGGCAGGGCAATTTGTTTGTCCTCATGATAAACAAAGAGGTGAATGCTCCCAGTGCTGAGTAGCTCTGGATAAAACAGGATTAAGTGGAAGGAAAATAGAGTAAGTCCCACTAAACGCACACCCCAAGCCTCTGCCAGTGCTGGTTGGGCTCCCCTAGCACGGAGCAGGAGTCAGACCTGGGCTGGTTTATAAACAACATCCATCTCTTACACACAGATTTACAGAAAAGTCAACTGTGATGCTGAGCTTCCTTCCCACCGTGGATGGGCACGTTCCTGTCCCACACAGTAACGTGGCTGCACAGAGTAACCTGGTTCAGAGAATCCCAGAATGGTTTGGGTGGAAGGGACCTTAAAGCTCATCCCAGTGCCACCCCTGCCATGGGCAGGGACACCTTCCACTGTCCCAGGCTGCTCCAAGCCCCAAAGTCCAGCCTGGCCTTGGGCACTGCCAGGGATCCAGGGGCAGCCACAGCTTCTCTGGGCACCCTGTGCCAGGGCCTCAGCACCCTCACAGCCAAGAATTCCTTCCCAATATCCCATCTAAATCTCCCCACTTTCAGCTTAAAGCCATTCTCCCTCATCCCGTCCCTCCATCCCTTGTCCCCAGCCCCTCTCCAGCTCTCCTGGAGCTCCTTTAGGCCCTGGAAGGGGCTCTGAGGTCTCCCTTGAGCCTTCTCTTCTCCAGGCTGAACAGCCCCAGCTCTCCCAGCCTGTCCTCACAGGAAAGAGGCTCCAGCATTCCATCAGTCACGAGGTACTCAAGGACTTTCACAGCCCCAGAACCCCTGAAAGCCCACCTGGGGTCAATGACCCTGGACATGCTGATGCTGTGCAATGTCCATTTCCATCCCAGACTGCAGCCCTGTCCCCAAGCACTCTGTCCCCAAACACCCCTCATGTCACCCCCTGCACTTACTGCTGAGCTATGAAAGATACAGAAGTGAGGGAATAAAAAAGGCTAAATTAAATTAAATGAAATTATCTTCCTGTTACCTTTCCTACTGCAAACAGACTCAAAATTCTAAGTCACAGCCTGTCCTCATTTTCCTCTGCAACAAAACACCCAAAGCACTGGAACAATCTTTGGATTGAAAAGAATAATAGAACAGAGCCATCTTTCTGCAAACCAAAATCAGCTAAGGGCAGCGCTCTGTGCCACAGGCAGTGCCCTGGAAGCCAGGAAGGACATCCTTTATCCATTTCCCTCCTCGTTTTCTTCAGCTTCCTCAGTTCAGTGCACAGCCTGTGGGATCCATGACGTGGATGGGTCATTCCTGGCTATGGAGGAAGGGATTTACACCTTGCTGCATCCAGCACTCACTCAGCCATTGGCAATGGGTTTGGGGCCAGTTCCTGAGGTATCCCCAGAGCCTCCACTGCTGGCTGGGGGCCCATCAGATGGGAAAGAGCTTTATCCCCCCATCAGGGACTTTTCTCTTATTTGGGATGATTCTTCTGTCACCTCCAAACTCAAAATAGAACTTTTTAATCCAAAATTCCCAATCTTACACACTTGAGAGGGGAGGACCAAGTCTTGTCCTTCAAGATGGAGGTGAACTTAGGAGCTTGAAGAAGGGGTGAAACAGGGTGAGAATTGGAAGCTGCCCACAAACACATCACCCACAACCAGGCAAGGGAAGGGTTTTACCAAGTGTCAGTAAGAAAATGTATCAGGATCAGTCTCTATTTTTATCAGGAACCTTTACTCAAGTGTCCTCCTGAAATCCAATGCTCAGAGCTAGGATACGACTGCACAGAGAAGGGCAGGAATATTACAAAGAACCCAAAACCTTGCAGCCTGGAGCAAGGAGTTGAAACCCAGGAGGGTTGTACCCTTAGGGAACAGTAAGTTTTCTGCTCTAACCATTCCTCCTCAAAGCAGGTGACACCAGGGTGACCCACACACGGTGCTCAGGATAACACTGATAAAGCTGCATCAAGAGAGGCGTTTCCAGGGAATGCCAGAGATCCAAGTTACTCCTGAGAGCTGGTGAGAGAAGCACATCTGGAATGCTGGGGGCATTTCTCCTCACCTGCACTCGCAAAAGATGAATTGAGCCTGGAGCTGGTGGATTGGAAAGGCTGTCAGGGAGAGCAGGGAAGTGGAAAGACTGAATTACAAGAAGGGAACTAAAAGAATTATTTTACATAATCTAGAAAACCAAAGATGACAGGACCCATGATTGTCCCTTGGCTTTCGATGCCTCTTGGTATTTATCTTGCCAGTGCTGATATATTTATGGGTGGCAGGAGTATAAAGTGCCTATACATAAAGGGAGACAGGATTCCAATGTAGAATTGGAGAAAGGATCACATCCAGCTCTTGTCCATCAAGGAAAAAAAAAAAACAACCCCAAAAAAAGAAAAATCAACTTGCTTTAAATGGAAATTGTCAACATTAGGGATCAGATTATATAATGCCAAAAAAAGAAAGTGTCAACTATTCAACCACGTGGCCGAGGCCTGGGGATGTGTGATTCCAGTCCTCTATTTCACTCCATCTTACAGGGAAAGCCAAAACATTACCCAAGTTAAACATCATCCAGGCACAGGTCCTGCTGAAACCACCTTCTAGAATGGTGCCTGTTCTGCCTGAGACAGGAAAAAACAAATTGGTGCTTAATAAAGTCCCAGAATGGTTTGGGTGGGAAGGGACCATAAAGCTCATCCCATTCCACCCCTGCCATGGGCAGGGATACCTTCCACTGTCCCAGGTTGCTCCAAGCCCCATCCAGCCTGACCTTGGACACTTCCAGGGATGGGAATCCGGAACCTCCCTGGGCACTAATATAAAAAAAATGCAAAATATAATTATATCCGATACCAAATGTGAAAATGCTGCAAAATAAACGGGTACAAGATTTCCAGTGCCTAATGGTTAAACAAAGCAGGCCCTGTGACTTGCATGGGGTCAGAGAAGCAACAGCTTAAATTTTACATCAACCACCAGCTGAGGACACAGACACCCTCTCAAAAGAAAGGCCAAAAATCACCACACTGATAAGGTGCTTCCCATTGTCCCACTCACGGCACTTCCACAGCTTCATAAAAGGCAGCACAGCACCAGACTCTGCCCTCCTTTATTTGTAAGAACAAAGGCCTGGGCAAGATTTGACTGTGCATAAGTAAAACTCTTATCTCTTGCGGTAAAGTTTTTATTAGTTCAAAATCATGAATTATTTTCCCAGCTAACCTTTGCTCCTCTAAGGAGTACATCGATTCTTTCTACAGAACCCAGGAAAATCAGTCCTTTCATGGCCTGCTCGGAAAATAAGTAACAAAAAAAAAAGGAAAAACTAAATACAAAGTTTTACTTGTTTTCTCCCTTCTCCCAAATTCCCAAACCCAAGACCTCAGGCATTTAAGCACAAGTAATCCTTGGAAAGCAACTAATTCCATGGATCCTCTTGAGCTTGAATCTTGTCTTTTTTTCACACTGCAAAATTACTACTCGTGTACCAAAATTTTTCAAACACGAAAAGTCAGCAAAGGTCCTTGATGAGCCCGAGGAGAGGCAGCAGCAAGATGACTCCACGCATTTCTGAATTTAATTTTCTGTTCTTTTGGCTTCTAATGGGAACAGTTTCTGTTGCCAGCTTGATGGGTCTGTAAAGATGAAGCTCTGCAGCATCACCACTGACCCACAGTGGCAGCTCCGGGATGAGGAATGGAGGGTTGAGATTCCCTGATCCCCGTTAACTGAATGGCATTAAAAACATGGCTTCTAATATTTTGGGTTCGTAATTCTCGGATCTACCTCCTGTCATCACTTGCTCGTGCACAGTTCCTCCTTTCCTACATCTGATTCTGCTGATGAAATAATCAGCGACAGGGAACAGCCCTCTCACCCCTCCCCCACGAAATCCCATAAACTCCCTGGAATATGGCACGTGTTCACCATTTTAATGTGGACATGGCAGGGAAAGCTGAAGTTTGAAGGTGACTTGTTGCTCTCCTCCACCAAACTCTCTGCAGTCAGTGTCACTGCCCCACCAGCTGAACAAACTGATGACACAGAGAGATACAAAAAATAGAGAAGGGAGGGGGACAAAAAAAGAAAAACTAAAATGTTCCTTGTGGAACATACCCCCTAAGCAGTTGGATCATCTTAATCTTCAAGCTTCTGTAATACAACTGTTGGAAGGCTCCAAGTCTGAGCACAATAAAGTGCTTTATTCAGGGAACCATATGACTCCATCAGTCATTCAAGCACATGTTTGGCACAGATTGAAAGTGAAAAGCATAGCTAAGGCAAATATTTCAAAACTGAACTTGTCTTCCTAACACACATGGTTTATATATTGGTGTAATATCTATATAACTTTTCAGTTCTCATCTAGAGTAATGTCATGGCTGAAGCACAAAATGATGTCTCTGCACCAGGCGTTTCTCAGCAGATAACACATGCCAAAAAGCCATTTACTAGAAAATTAAAAGGGAGCTATCACACTTGACAGGTCCTCAAAAAAAAAAAAAAAAAACAAAACCAACCAAAAACCTGTAAAAATAGCTTTTGTTCCTTCTAATTCCTGAAAATCTATTTCTCCAGTTGGGATGCTGCAACATCCCTCACTGGAGAGCTGCGCTGCAACAAATCCGGGCCAGGCGGTTCCTTCCTCCTCGAGTGCCCGAGATGTGTCTCCTCTGTTTGCAGATGAAATATTGCTCATCACAGAGAGCAACTCCTGCTGATGCAAATGTGATTAAAGCAATCTGAGGAGAGCACAGTGTGATTAAAGCACAAGTAATGGCAGAAGGATTTGGGCCCTCGTTATACAAAATCCGTATTGAAATGCAGTCAAGGGAAGAAGCCAGTGTATCTCAATATCCTCCCTGTTCTCGAGAACAAAACGTGACAAGTGCAGTTGGGAGAACAACATTTGCCATGGACTGCAGGAGGGGGCAGGGAGGCTGCAGAACGTTTCAGATAGCCCAAACCCAGCTTTATTATGTGCACAGAATACATACAGGGATATATTTGGGAAACAGCTGTCCAGCCTCATTTGGGATGCTGTTATGTTTGACTGAGGAATTACTATTCAGGACCAGTCCAAAGACAGAGTTGTCTTTTTTTTTTTTTTTCCTAGAAGGGAACATTTCGAAACATAGAAAAATAAAGCAGTGAAGCTCTGCAGCAAAGGGCATTTCAGCACAGTGGGTCATGGGGGTGGATCGAGAGGTTCCCCCCACGGAAGAGCTCAGGGCTTGGAGTTCACAGGAGAGGGCAAGTCAGAAATGCAAGATTCCAACCCCAAGGAGCTTTGGAAAGTCCATGACACAGAACTTCTGTCTTCCTGCTGCAAATGCTGTTTTCAGCTGCTTCTCTTCCAAGCCCTGATCCACACCACATCGACTGGCCCAGCCATTCCCTCTTGTAAAAACAAGCAGGACATGGCTAATAATGGATGAAAATCCTCAAGGGTTGCACAGTGCCTTTCCCACAGGTGTTTCCAGGATGCCACAGTGAAGTGTGTCCCGTCTCAGCTCAGCATAGGTGCTACTGGGACACATCTGCCTGTTCCTAAATTGCTGCTCCTTCCCCAAAGAGTCCCACGGATTCTTGTTTTGATTATGAGCTCAGCCTCGCACCCCTCTACACCAGCAGCTCCTACCAAAAACACTCACTGAGGTGGAGAAATAATAACCTGTGCTTTACAAGCACAAGGAATCCACAGAGCTCCAAGGGCAGAGAAAAAGCTACTAAATATATATTCACTTTTCAGCAATGAGTCCACATAATTATGTGAAAATCCAGATCCAGTGCTCCTCTCCAACTCCTCCCCTCCAAAGCCTCATGAAAGGCTACTTTCACTGAGCGAAGTTCAAATTACTCTCCAAAATACGATTTCCTCGTGGTCTTTCAAAAGGTGCAGTACAATCCCTCTCTGCAGTAATTTACTAACCTGCCCCAGTGAGTACAAGGAGTCCTCAGCACAGCTGAACTGAGGGATGCTCAGCAGAGAAAAGCACCACTGAGTGGGAGTGGGAGCTGTGCTCCTCACAGGCACGCGAATCATTCCTTCAGATTTCTCTGGGAGGCACAGCAAATCCAGCTGAGGTGAATTGCATTATTCATTCAGGTGAGCAGGCATGGCATGTGATTTGTGGCTCTTCCCCAAGCCTAGAAAAGGAGCTGCTGGGCTGGGGAGTTTATATGCACCAGGAGTTTCTGTTTGTGCGGGGAATTCCTGCTCCTCACATCACACAACAGCAGGGAGAGGAAGATGAACTGCACCTGTACCAGCACGAGCTGTCGCTGAATATCTCTGCTGGTTTTTAAAACATGAATGAAAAGAAAACTTGGGAGTTCCTTAATGTTCTTGAAGCCACCTCTCCTGCTCAGGTTTATGTGTGTGACCTTGCAGAAAGCGTCACCACAAGCTCTGGGTCGCTCCATAACTCCTGACTTTCACACGTTCCTCCCACAGATGAGCTACAGGAGCAAAGAACATTTATTTTTATGGATTCCTCAGGGCAGGATATCTGCCCAGGTCACTGACACAGCTTTGCTCATCTGCTCTGCACATCCTCTGATGCTGCAAAACGGATCTTAAATGCCAGCATGGGACACGAGCAGCAGGTTGTACAAAGGAGTCAGGTCCATGGAGGGGAGAGAATTTATTCCTAAAGAGGGTCAGGCATAGAAACAAGGAAAATACACCACGCAGAGTGAATAGCTCCTTCTTTCTAAAGTGTGAAGGTTTAAACTGTGACAGAAGAGATTTAGATTAGGTATTAGGAAGAAATTCCTCCCTGTGAGGGTGGGCAGGCCCTGGCACAGGGTGCCCAGAGAAGCTGTGGCTGCCCCTGGATCCCTGGAAGTGTCCAAGGCCAGGCTGGACATGGGGGCTTGGAGCAGCCTGGGACAGTGGAAGGTGTCCCTGCCATGGCAGGGGTGGGACTGGATGGGATTTAAGGTCCCTTCCATCCCAAACCATTCTGGGATTTCTGCTGCAACAATCCTGTACTTTCACCTTGGTGTTTACCCAAAGCGTCTCTTCAGAGGGGTGCCGGTTTCTCACTTAGGAAGCAAGAGATGAAGAAATAAATCCTAATTCTTCTGGAATGCTCACCTCATGCTTCAAAACACACATCAAAATGCAAGAGCAGATTTTAACCTGGAGATACTTTTCTGATCCCCATGTGCTGCAGAGGGATGTAGTGATTTTATTCTCAGCTCTCTCTGTCACCACAGTGCTCTCAGTGGCAGAAAAGGAATGGAATATAAACTTAAATAATCTGGGCTGAATTATCCTCCTCACCTTGAAGTACCAGAGGATCTCCAGCACAGACCATCATTACATTGGGACAGTGCTGAATGGAAAAAGACACTGGCCATGCTCAGCTCCAGGCCTGATCCGGCCCACATGATCCCCTTAAAAACAAGATAAGGTCCATATTTTGTAATTTTTAATTTTTTTTTTTGCATAACTGTATCAAAACAATCCCATAAATACTTGGATTGGTTGAAGTTTGTATCTTAATATATTTTTTCAGAGGTAAGCAGTCACACATGAGGTTTATTTCTCTTCCAGCTGCTTTCAGGAGTAGAACACATTTAAAAGAAGCAAGAACACAGCAAACTGGCACCATTGTCAGAAGGTTTTTCACTTAATGCATATGATATATACTATTAAACTGAATTTCCAGGGGCTGACACAATTCCTCTTAATAAATATCTCAAAATAAACGAGTTAAAGATACTTTTGTGCCAAATTCTGCATCCAGCTTTTTCTGCCTTGATGTGCATTATCCAGCATGGCTAACAGGCCATGACACATTTCACTTCTTCCCTTATTACATCATAGATTTGGGACAAGAACAAATTTGTTCTTCTAATCACTGCTTTTAGCAAGTTGACCTTGTGAAAGGACAATTTCCTGCCTCCAAACTATTTCTTATCCTAGCTCCAGGTCATGGAAAGCAGCAAATTCATTTGTATGGGGTGTAAAAAATCAGTGGAACAACCTGGAGGGATTTAGCAGATTAATTTCTGATTAGATGATGCAGTTCATCAAGGCACTTGATACCAACCTAGTCTCAAAATCCTGCACTCACCCTAAAAAGAGAAGGGTCAACATCCTGAAGCAGGGATCTACTAAGAAAAAATCCTTTTTCTTAGTGGGATATAGAAAAGATAACAATGTAATACATTTGAAGCACTTTGCTTCGTGTTAACCAGAAAAAAAGGGAATGACCTGTTGGACTGCGCTCTCCTCTCAAGAATCAACTGCTACCCTCAAACTGTGGGGTTTTAATTTACTTTGTCATAGATCTGCCCTGGAGACCCGGCAGGACCTAAGAGAAGCCTCTGCAGGTGTGATTTAGGCCTGTAGCACTCCAAAATTGTGCAGATGATGTGCTTTCGTCCAGGGAGAAATTTGAGAAGCTGCTCGAAATGTAAGTGCAGAGCGCAGGCAACGGGGAGAGCGAGATCCAGGATGATGTGCAGTAGAACATAAGAGGTTGTAGAGGAAGGAAAGGCATCAGAAAAAGGGGATTAAACAAAAAAAATCCCTGCAATATGAGCAGCCTGGCATTCTAAGCAGGAGGGGATGGTGTGAGACAGAGTTGGGGAGAGCCTGCTGGCAGCCTGACAGTATTCCAGACCCATTTCCAAACACCCTAAAAATGCCCATTTCTGGGTTACAGCAGCTCTCACAGCAAAAGTGAAGGGAAACCCACCCCAAGAGCCCAGCACTCTGAGAAGGCAGCTCAGGCCTCACCCTTGGCTCTGCCACAGCCCAAAAGGAGGCCCAGGAGCGCCAATAAAGCAGAGCCCAGCTGGGCTCCTTGGCCATTTTGCCCTGGCAATGTGAGATCTGTTGGAAGCAGCAGGGATAAATCTGTCAGGAGGAGGAGATGTGAGGTCTGGGGAAGGCTGGTGGAGAGGACCAAATCAGCCTTTACATGAGTTGAGCCTTTTTAGAACAGAATTTCACGATCTGAGTGAGGGCCTCAGCGGGAATAACAGATGAATAGGTATCTTGAGTGGCATGAACAGATAAACGCAGCCCTGGTCTGCTGCAGTCACCCACGTGCCATCAGAGAAATCCCACTGGGGCTGCCAGCAGGATGCAAAACCACCCAGAACGCAGCCTGCCAGTCATGAGTTCAGGGATGCTTTTATGGCCAGATAGAGACCTTGCCAAGAATCCCAAGCAGAGCAAGTGATGAGGCACCCAAGAAAACACCAGTGGAGAACCTGTCAGCTCCCCAGGGAGCCAGAGGTTAAGGATGCAAACACTGCTGAAGAGTGGGAATAAAATTCCTCTGCTGGGGGATTTTGGCATGGATCTCTGGAGCCCCAAGGACAGCGACAGTTCATGCCAGGCTATCTACAGGGGACCTGAAGGGGATAATCATCAGACAAGGAGGTGATTATACCCACACCAGAAATATCTGCCACAAATGCTAGAGCAGTTTGAGAGAAGACAGGATTTATAAATGAGCTCTAAAACACAGAATGTGCTGGAGAAATCAGGTTTAGAGCAGGAGAGAAGGCAAGATTTCTTCTCCTGCAATTTATTTCCATTAGACCCAAGGAAGCTGCCATCAGTAGCAAATTAAAATCTGAGAGAAAAGCTATTTTAATTGAAGGTAAAGAATTTTGTGTTGCAGTTTTAGGATTTTCATTTTTCATGCCCAGAGCAGCTGTGGCTGCCCCTGGATCCCTGGCAGTGTCCAAGGCCAGGCTGGAGGGGGCTTGGAGCAGCCTGGGACAGTGGAAGGTGTCCCTGCCCATGGCAGGGGGTGGAACAAGATGGTTTTTAAGGTGCCTTCCAACCCAAACCATTCTATCATTCTAAGAGTCAGTTTTCTGCTGTTTTCCCAGCTAACACACCATATTTAAAAGAGTTTTAAAGAGTTTACACACACACACAGGGATTTGGAGTTTACCTATCCACAGCATCACTTTGTCTGCCCTGCAGAAACAAGAAGGCCTTGACCACAAAAACCTTGTACAGGTGTAGATTTTAAGGTATTTGCTGGTAAGATCAGATCTTACCCTACTTTATATGTCACTCCACAAGGACAGCAGAGCTAACTGGGCCTGGTTGAGGCCAGCACTCCAGTTAGTTTTCCTCTTTGTCCATCCTTTAAGCAGAAATTTAAGCAGAGCAATACTGAAAACTACAAGGGCAACTGCAAAACCACAAAAACTGGAAAGAAAACACACTAAAAGCAAACAGCAAGGTTACTTTTAAGTTGTCCAGCCCACAACCTGATAATTTCTGTTTAATAACAGACCTGTCACTCAGGCAGAGCCACATTGTTGCCACGTTCCAAAACCGCTTCTCAAGGCACGTCCTAACTCCAACTTGTCTTAATCACTAAGCATGCGTTTCTGTCAAAATTAGGATGTCCTGCAGGGCTCCAGAATGCCCAGTGAGACCCGTGCCAGCCCAGCCAGGAGCACTTGTTGTCACTGGGAGCGTGGCTGGGTGCGGAAAGGCGCGGCTGGAACTTCCAGCACCTCCGCGACCGAGAAAGCAGCCCAGGCTGTGGCAGGGCTGAAGCCGTGCTCTGCTGCCACAGGGAAGAGCGGAACCAAGGGAGGGGATGCTCACTGAGCACACTGGCTTGGCTGGAAAAGAGCAAGTTACAGGCACGGCACGGAAAGCACAGGAGGAGGAAGATACGGGAAGGCAAATCCAAGGGCCAGCAACTGCCACAGCTGCCCCAACTTGGACATCTAAAGATGCCTAAAAACACCATAGAGATGAGCAGCCGACACAAACCTTGCACAGAGCTTAAGTCATCAGTGTGAGCGTAACCTTAGAGCTTCAGCTGGGCTCTGAGGGAATTCTGAGCCGCAAGAAACTGGATTTCCACCCCCTCTTCCCATTCTGCTCACTCATGTGTGCGCTAGAGCCAGGTGAGCCACAGTGTGCCCTCTTATTATTGTAGGGGCAAACACTTGGAAGCATCTCACCTCAAACCTTCCTGACTGCAAGTGAGCTTCCAAACCATGGAGGGGTCTGGACAGCCACAGTGGCTCCCACACTCAGAGAAGGGGCCCATCCTCCCACCCAAACCTCCACCCAAACCAGCCCTCCCTTGCCGCACAAAAAGGGAACAACCACAGGGCACCTATTTCTCCTCATCTGCCGGGGAATTTTGGCAGCCTTTACCCCAAACCCACTGATTTGGGATAAACACAAGTGCTGACAAAAGAGAAATCAAGATTCCACACAAAGCTGCAATTCCTGTTAATTCATTAAGATAAAGTCCAGGTGCTTGATCAAATGCAACACCTTGTCCTTTCCCCCTTTGGGATTTCAATGTGCTAAAGAATCTCCCCATCTTTTCTCTTAGCAAGTTCAGAGCCAAAGTCCCAGTGAAAGTTGCTGTCAATAAATTTGGGAGGTAAGCAAATATTTACAAAGTTTCAAGTTACAATAGAAAAAAAAAAAAGACTAAAAAAGACCAAATACACGAGTTTGTTGTAACACACAGGGACACGCACCCCCCTCAGTGCTGTTAAACATTTCCTTAGAGGAAAATCTCCTTCCCTCTCTCACATAAAACATGCATTGTCAGCTGCTGCTTAAAGAAGAGGAGAGGACCTGGGCCCTCTGAGAATTCCAGAATAAACCCCAAACTCGCTGTAGGAAGAGACAATCCCTTCCTAGGCTGCTCCCCATCCATAACACGGACAGCACAGTGCTCCACAGCTGAATCACCGCTCCCCGCCTGGAGCTCGCTTTGAATGAACACAGCGGCGGCGAGAAAACTTTTACCCAGCCAGGACGCTTCTACCATCACTATTTGGCTTTTCCGCGCAGTTTTTCCCAGCTGGAAACAGAGCCCAAACTCTGACAAGACTCCCAGACCTTTCAATTCAGCCCCGGGGGCTGTCTGTAGGGGATGCGTGGGAGGAGAATTTATCCCCCAACCCCCCTGCTCCCAGGGACCCCGCAGGGCACCCCGGAATACACACAAAGGGGGGGTCCCCGGGATCAGCTCCACTGCCAGGGGATGGGATCGGCGGGATTGGGGTGCAGCGACGGGACCGGCAGGGCTGGGGATGCAGGGATGGGGCTCCCGGGGGATTGGACCCCACGGGGATGGGGGTGCAGGGAAGGGACCAGACAGTTTGGAGGTGCCGGGGGATGGGACCCCACGGGGCTGGGGGTGCCGGGGGCCAGCACAGCGGAGTTTTCCCGGGAAACCTCGGGGAAGCCGCGCAGAGGAGCGGGAATTCCGCAGCTCCGCGTGTGCCCGGCCGGGACCTCCCGCTCCATCCCCGCAGCGGGCGGGGGGGGGAGCAGCGCTCCCAATCCATCTCCCTGCTCCTTGTCGGGCTAAAATGGAGCGCGGGGCTCGGGACCCTGTCGGGAAAAAGCCCCGAGGGGCTGCGTGTGACTTACCGCGGGCGCGGGGCGATGCCGAGAGGAGCCAGCCCGGGCCGAGCAGCAGCAGCAGCAGCGCGGGAAGCCGGGCCGGGGGCAGCGCACGGGGGGAGCGCGGCTGCGCTGCCTGGAGGCGCTTTGACATCGCAGCCCAGACTGAGGGAGACAAACTTTCATCAGCTGGGGCTGGAGAGCAGCCCCATAATATACAGTTACCGAGAGGAGCGAGCTGGGACTCAGGATGTGAGAGATTTCCTGCATGCAGTTAACTCCAAAACCCCTCCTGCTCCTGCCTCAGCTGCTGATGAGCTGGGCTCGGCTGCTCAGGGAAAAAGGGGA
>VZTI01000220.1:1056927-1188992 GCA_013397865.1 Struthidea cinerea
TCACTCCACACACAAGCCTGGCTGCCGCCTCTGGAAAGTCATCTGTGTACGTTAGAGCTCAGGGGTTATTTATTGGTTCCATAATTATTTCAGAGTCGTTTCTGGTGTTGTTTCTTATTTTATATTGTGGGGGTTGTAAAAGAGGGAGAAAGAAAAAAAAAAAAAGAAAACAAACAACAAAACACACCCACAGAGTTGCCAGATGCATTTTAAAAAAATCTCCCTCATTCAATTTATTATTATTATTGACTGTCTGGGAGAATAACCAAATACAGATTATCTACTCCTTACTGTACCACCAAAACACATGTAATGCCCACATGTTGCTGTGGAGCAGCAGAAAAAAAAAAAGAATCTAATCCTGAAGATCCTCACAGACTTTTATTGTGTGGTTTTTAGCTTTAATTTGCTAAGATTCTTCCCAAATCTCAGAGTTTGGATATCGATACAGAATTCTGCAGCTTGGCTCCGTGTTCATTGTGCATGAAACAGTTGGCAGAAGAGTTCTGAGATGTGTCTGTAGGCCAGCAGGCATAAGAGCCATGCAATCCCATTTAAAAATGGAGTTTGGAAGCACAGATTTGGGGCTGTTCTGCAGCAGAGGCTGGTGATTGTTCCAAGTGATCCAGACTATGCTTTTCACCAGCTCTGGGGATAACTGAGCCAGCAGAAATTCCAGGGGTACAACCTCTGTGGTTCCCAAACTGGCACCTGGCACGGTGCCCTGGCAGCATCACTGAGCCATCCAGGGATAACTGTGGTAATCGCAGCACAAATAAACCTGGAAAAGGGCTGGGATCATGGAGAATGTGAAGAAAGGGCTCTCAAATGCTGCTCTTCGCACTTAAAAAGCACCATTCACCCCCTACCCCTCTGCCCAAAACCAGACCCACGGACTCGCCCCCAGCTGCTCTGAAATTTGCATTTTGTCTGCACTTAACACCTCAAGCCCCACCTCACATTTTCCTCACCATGTGTATTCCCTGCCCTTGGGAGCAGTCAGGGATCAGCCTGTGTGTAACTTTAAATAGCCAAATGCTAACTTTTCCCTACTCAGCCATTATCAGTTACAACTTAACGGCTACACTCAGCAACATTTCATCCCTCAAATATAAACTAATGAACCCTATCAACTCTCTCATTAGGGACATATGTGCTCCACATAGAACATTGGTTAAAAACGTTAAAATTCAAACAGAAAACTCCTTTGTGGAAGGCCACCATAAAAGCCATGTAGACATCTTTAGTCTTTGAAGGCATTTTTCCCATTAAAATGAAAAAAAAGTCAGGCAAAGGGAACGAAAGACTTCTAAATAGGGTTTTGGTAATCCCACAAGGCTTTTCTTTTCAGTGGTAGTACTTTTATCTGAGAAACAATGTTTGCTAGCAGAGAATGTGGAGCCAATTACATCTTGGTCATTCATTAGCATGAATGAAGTAGATATTATCAGAGTTTCTCCTCCTCCCCCCAAAACCTTACCAGAAAGGAATTGTTGCTTTTTACCACTCTAATTTTATGGGCTTGAAGTTAATAAATCGATAATTTACCACCAAAGAGTCCCAAATATTTTATTAACAACATCCATGTAGGAATGCTGCTGAATTACAGCTACCTCTGGAGAACAACAGCACAATTTTATCTCAGTTTCAAAATTCTCTTGAGAAAAAAAGACCCTCCAGACACAGGGCAGGTAATGGGAAGTGCCCCTGCTTCACTGGGATGCGCAGGGGAGAGGCCAGGCCTGGCCTTTGAATTTCTCATGTCAAAGCACCTCCCACAATTAGTTTTACGAGGCTTGGTTTATCCACTTCAGAAGAACAAGGCCGAGTTTCCCTGCAGGAAATGAAAATTGCATCCAGGTTGTGTGGCTGCTTCAAAGGGGGTCACAGCCTGATTATCCAGGTTGTTCCCGCAGGCCATGGCCATCCGTCCATCCATCCATCCCTCCATCCCTGTGTCCATCCTTCCATCCATCCATCCCTCCATCCCTGTGTCCATCCCTCCATCCATCCTTCCATCCATCCATCCATCCATCCATCCATCCATCCATCCATCCCTGCTCTTTAGCACTCTCAGGGGAAGAGGAATGGAGAGAGGGGGGTGTGTGGAGGTGTCTCACTGCTTTTGGGGTTGTTTTTACCTTTTTATCTTTTGCTGCTGCTTCTTTATGCTTCTCCCCCTTCGTTTTTATACTCCTTATCTTCCTTACCTTATATATTTATTTTTACTTCACTTCAGCCCCAAGAAAGTTTTCCTTCCAAAGCATTCGCTCCACTCTGCGCTAGTTCAGGGCTATCCTGCAGTAGCAACAACATAAGAACAGTTAAGTCCTCTTTTTACTCCTCCTTTTTACCTCCTTGGGCAAGGAGAACCTAACACAGCGCCCTTTTATCTCTGTCACTACAGACAGAGCCTGCGTGCTTGGTTTGCTTTTGGCTTTGAGCCTCTGCAGGAGAAGCGAGCCAGGCACTACCCACAAGCTGGAGAGAACAAACCCTGCTGCTGTAACACCTCTGTGCTTTGAGGTGTGGGCATGAATATCTCACCCTGGGGCTGCGGGTCACCTGTGGCCCGGGGAATATCCAAGGAATGAAGCGACAAGGATCTCTCAGATGCTATCAGGACCCCTCTTCGGGCTCACCCTGGGCTGCGTGGCCCTCACTTCCCCCGGGAGTGGTTTGGAAACACTGGAACGCGCATTTTTCAGCCGGAGAATGTGAGAATTGGAGATGCTGACGCGTGCCCTGCATTAATCGCTCCCGGCTGTCATTCCCAGAACCCTTCTCCCTCCCCAGCTCTCCCACCTGGTCACTGTGCCGCTGCCAGAGCTCACAGCCAAGTAGCTCAACGCTCGCTTTGCGTTTAGGTGCGGAAGTCATTCGATGTAAAGGGCACTCGCGATTTGGAAGGATGAATGTCTGACCGTGTGACAACGCAGGCGGCTGGCCCGGCCCGTGCTTATCAAACTCCCGATTCATGCAGGAGCTTCAGTTCACGTGGCGCTGGAAAGGTCAGTCCAGAAGAGAGCAGTAAGGAAGGGAGCAGTGTGGAATAACTTACCTGGAAACGAGCTCGACACACACACACCAGCAAGGAGGAGGATGCACTCAGGAGCTTCAGTTCACGTGGCGCTGGAAAGGTCAGTCCAGAAGAGAGCAGTAAGGAAGGGAGCAGTGTGGAATAACTTACCTGGAAACGAGCTCGACACACACACACCAGCAAGAAGGAGGATGTACTCAGGGAAACACGAATTTCCATTAGTTCCCCTCGGTTAAAGGAGTTTTGAGGAGGAATTAGTGACTGATGGAGACGACAGGGAAAACATAAGGAGTGCAGAGACAATAGCTTAAGGGTAAATAAGTCCTCCAGACTGATACTGTAATGCTTTGGTGGCATTAGCTCCAAGGCGAAGGTAACAAATTAATATTAATTGTCAGATGGGTTATGGTATGCTGTGGGGTGTGGAGTACGAGAAAAGGAAAAGGAAAAAAAAGGAGGGAAAGGAAAGCTGTCTGCTACCCTGCTCTGCCAGAGCAGGATTTGCATCCCTTGTGTTACAGCCGGAGTTAAATGAAGAGAGGATAAGCCACCTCAGAGAGCTGAACAATTTCAGGATAAGAGGTTCTGCTGGGCAGAAAGCACCTCTGCAACACTGCTCTCACATCTTTGCAGATCAGCTGTGATCCCCTCTTGGCTATCCAGGAAACCTCACTGTAATCACAGCATTGAGTATTTTCCAGATTTTTTTTTTTTTAATTCCCCTATGTGCCAAAATGCATGAGGACTTGTCTGGGCTTAGCTACAGGGATCTCCAGTTTTGGGGCCTCCAGGCTAAAGTTTTTCCTTCTTAGAGTAAACAAAACAAAACAAAAAAGCTTTTCCCTTTGAAATCTGTGTGTCCCCCCGGCCAGCTGCTGAGACTTTGTGTCTCCAGTCCTCCCTCACTTCATTAACTCTCTGCACAATCAAGATCCTGCTGAATTGTGACTGCAGTGGCAGATTACAGTCCTCTATAATTAACAGGCATAGACAGAGCATCATTCAGCCTGACCTTTAGCCACAGAGCACTGCTCTGCTCTGCAGACCTCTGTCCCAGCATTCAGACATGGAATAGCATCCACCAGGGCTGAGCACTGAAATCAAACCCTGGCTGTAAATCCTGTTGCTGCGCACACTTGAGAGATGGATTCTATGGATTTCCCAGGCTCCAAGGGCAGGTTTGCACCCTCTGTGCATGCCTGGAGGAGCTGCTGAGCTGCCCTGAGCAGCACAGTGATTCTGCACCAGGCTGTGAATGCAGAAAATGCAACGCAAGATCAGCAATCTCACTGTTCTGTTATCAATAAATACATCCCTACCTTCCTCTCCTTTGGTTATGATTTTCCCTTCCTGTCCTGCAGGTCCCGTAATACTGGATTCATCTGGAATTTCTGTCCCAAAGCTGTGTTGGCCAATGCAGCTGGGAACAGCAAGAGGGGGCAGAGCAGCCGGAGCCTGGCTCCAGCCAGAGCTGGTTCCTCCACTGGCCATGAGGCCCTGGTCCATCTGCCCATCCTAAATAAAGGGCTCCCAGTGCCCAGCTGGGATCCAACAGAGCTCAGTGACAGGGACAGACTTCTCCTGTGGCTCTTCCATCCCTGGCAGTGCCCAAGGCCAGGTTGGAAGGGCCTTGGAGCACCTGGGATAGTGGAAGGTGTCCCTGCCCATGGCAGGGGGTGGCACTGGATGGGATTTAAGCTCCCTTCCAACCCAAACCATTCCATGATTCTCTGGCTTTGAGAACCAAGGATTTACTCAAGTTTCTCCCTTGCTGCACAGTAAAAAGGACACACTTAGGAAGCTGGGATTTTGTGGAGCTATTTGGAGTAACATGGTCCTTTGTATTTGTAGAGAGCCTTGAACCGCTATGGCAAATCAACAGGATAGAACATGGAATTAAACCCTGAAACTGAAATGTTTCTGGATTTGTTTCTTAATAAAGAAAAAAACTAAACCAACTCCTACCTTGTCTGAGTGACAAAGCACTGTAACATTAAATTCGAGCATGAACAAAACTGACAAAGCCTTCCTGGATTTCTTTACACCTTTAATAAATGAGATGCAGGGTTTCTAGTCTGTCTCAGGGATAAACCACAATCAGAGGGAGCAAACCCCTTCCATTCAGCTGTGTTTGGAGAGCACTCCCTGCCAGCATCGTTTGTACCTGGAAGAAGGACAGCAGGGCTGATGCTGAGTGCCACGGGCTCATCACATTCCTGTTCTCCTGTTTTCCCTGCCCAGTTTGTCCTGCTGCTCCACAGGCAGTATAATTTTGGAAAGCAGCTCCTTTTCTCTAGCAAGGCAGGGGAGTAAGCTCTGCATTAATGCTGATTAAGCTCCATGCACTTCTTTATAGGGAACTGCACAGAGCCCGTCGCAGGCGGCTGTCACGGGGCCAGGGGTGAAAAAGCCAAGAGGAGCTCAGGGAAGAGCAAACAAAGAAACCCAGCACTGCAAGGATACAGGACCTGAACAACAACAACAGCAACCCCAAAATTCTTCAGCAGTTAAAACATAAAACCCCAAACCTCACGCATTCTTTTCCTGCAGCACAAAGCCTCAGTCGGGCAAACACCGAGCTCTCGGTGAGCACACGGACGGACATCACCGGCACCCCACCCACCTTCAGGCACCCCTGCTCCCCCAAACCCTGGCCCTACAGCCCCAACATCCCAGGAATGTGGGGCTCAGGGTGCAAAGCTATCAGAGTGTCCAAAGGAGAGCTGTGAAGGTGGGGAAGGGTTTGGAGGGGCCGCATGAGGAGCACCTGAGGTCTCTGGGTTTGCTCAGCTGGAGGAGACTGAGGGGAGACCTCATGGGGGTCTGCAGCTCCTCCTGAGGGACAGCTCCACTCTGTGACAGGAACAGGACCCAGGGAATGGCCTGAAGCTGTGTCAGGGGGGTTTAGGTTGGATATCAGGGAAAGGTCCTTCCCCCAGAGGGTGCTGGGCACTGCCCAGGCTCCCCAGGGAATGGGCACGGCCCCGAGGCTGCCAGAGCTCCAGGAGCGTTTGGGCAGCGCTGCCAGGGATGCCCAGGGTGGGGCTGTTGGGGTGTCTGTGCAGGGCCAGGGGTTGCACTCAGTGATCCTTGTGGGTTCCTTCCAACTTGGGATTTTGTCTGATTCCCTGGTTCCCAGCTTTACCCCACACCAGATCACCCATCAATATTTGCCTCTTCCAGCCTTCCTCCAGGAAGAGGAAAAAAGCCCCACGAGCTGAACATTCTTCTGTTTTAGTAGCACATGAGAAATACCTCCATAAAACCCAAACAAATAAACAAACAATCTTCGGGATGTCTGCACAGCCCTAAACCTCCACGGGGGAATAAACCTCATTTTAAGCTGTCCCACTAATTTCAATACTGAGAAGCGATGATTTTCCAGCAAGATCCTTATATCAAACAGGACATTCCTGACAATACGTCAGGAAGGTGTCCTGTGCTAAAATCCCTTTAAATCCAACAAATAGCCCATTAAATATGTGAGGGGGTTTGGGTTTTTTTTACTCCAGACTAGACATTGAGAATAAGGGCTTTGATCTGTTGCCTCAAATTTCACTGTCTCCCTGAAAACAAAAGGAAGAAAAAAAGCCACAAATTTTTACATGTCTCACAAGAGGACAGCATTCAACTCAGACTAAAAATTATGAAGTCGTATATTTTTAATATTCCTGTCTGGCCCTCTGCAAACCACAGAACAATGCAACATCCATCATCATAAAAGCTGGGACAGTAAATTAGGAAGACAGCATATTTGGGGGAATTTTTAAAGAAAAATAAATATTCCTAATGGGAAACTTGAGAGAAATCATTAAAAATTACTGTGGTATCCATCACGGGAGAGTGAAATCAATTAGGTCTTAATCTCCTGTTATTTATGAAGGGAAGAACGAAACAGAGCTCTTTTATTGGAGGCATTTTCTGTCAGGTTCTGTTGCACAGCTCCGAGCCCCAAACACAGCAAGTGAAACCTCTCAAAAGTGCAACAAACAGGAGCAAAATGCTGGGTTTGCACCACCAGCTAATAGTGTCAGAGAGGGCAGGCAGCCCAGAATTATACATCTTTCACGCTGTTTAACTCGGGCCATCCCCTAATTCCGTGCAGGCCAACGAGCCCTCCAAAGTTGTATTCTCACCCGATGGCAAACACCAAAATGAGAGAAGCGCTCCCAGTGGCGTCACACGTTGAGGACGGATTTGGCACCACTGAGCAGGGATTCGTGACTAATTCCTCTGCTATTCCTTGGAACAGCTTTGCTCACGGAGAACTCATGTGGATGTCATATCCAAGCTCTGGGTTATGCCCCAAAAACTGGAACTCTACAACCGGTGGCTCCCTGCCCCTGACATCACTGCAGGGCTGGGGGAGGACGGGGCTGTCATCGGGGGTTGTGGGGAATGTGAGGTGGCACCTGGGGATGTGGTTTGGTGCTGGATTTGGCACTGCTGGGCTCAGAGGCTTGATGGTCTTAGAGGGCTTTTCCAACCTGGATAATCCCAGGAACAGCGGGGTGGAGCCCGCCTGGAGAAGAAGAGGATCCAGGGAGAACTTAAAACTCCTTCAAGGCCTAAAGGGGCTCCAGGAGAGCTGGAGAGGGACTCGGGACAAGGGCATGGAATGACAGGACACAGGGAATGGCTTCCCACTGCCAGAGGGCAGGGCTGGATGGGATATTGGGAAGAAATTCTTCCCTGTGAGGGTGGGGAGGGGCTAGGATGGAATTCCCAGAGCAGCTGTGGCTGCCCCTGGATCCCTGGCAGTGTCCAAGGCCAGGCTGGGCATTGGGGCTTGGAGCAGCCTGGGACAGTGGAAGGGGTCCCTGCCCATGGCAGGGGTGGCACTGGACAGGATTTAAGGTCTCTCCCAACCCAAAGCATGCTGTGACCCTGGGACTGTTCAAGCCCAGGCATTGCTGTCCCTGAGGGTGCTGCCTGCTCCCTCCTCGGGCAGCTGCACCTGCAGCCAGCCTGGGATTTAACCACAACATCACTCTTTTCTCATCATTTCTCCCCCAAATCATGGCAAAATCCATCTCCAGCACATTTCCCTGCCTCCTTCTGCAGTGCCACAATTTCAGAGGACAACCCAGTTACACAACCAGGCTCCTGTCCTCAATATGGTTCTTGTTTGCCTCCCTGGCCACAGTTATATATCACAATTAATTAAATGACTGCTGAGGGACCTCCCTTCCAGACACCATTACCAGGCAATCAGAAAATTAGCCCACACTCAGACTGGACACCGTTCCCCTGACCACCCTTTGGCCAGGGTTTTTATTAATTTTCCCCACATCATGGATACCAAGTGCTTACTTCAACAACAAAAAGTTCTGGAAAACCACAGAAACATGAAATAGAAAAGGATGTCTCCCCATTCAGGCACAGCTGCAAGAGGCCTTTCGATGGTGAAACTGCAGATGCCCCAAGCAAGAAGTTGAAGATTAAGTGGATTCCAAAAGGTTTTTTGCTATTTTATACCAATTCCTCAAGCCAGAGGCAGACCTGCACTAACTCCAGAACCACGGAGCAGCCTCTGTGTGACGGGGTTTGCATCCTATAATTATATATTAACTGAAGTCTTGCCATGGTAAGATACTGCACAAAATAAAAGTATTTCAAACATGAAGTCTAAAAATACATCACTGTGACTTTTTTTTTTAAATATCCACCAAATTTCTGCAATTAGGAGCTCTTTTACACATTCCTATCTATGCAACGCCATCCTCAAGCAGCTCATTGCACTTCTATTTTATATCATTTTAAATAACTGTGTGTACCATGAGAAAATTGGTGCAGTTTCTTCTCCTTTTTTTTATTTTTACTTTTTAATCACTCTGCAGCTGGTAGGGAGACGATACACCTCATTATCTTATTCTGTGGGTCATCTAAAATGAGTATTAAGTAATTCTGCCTCCCACAGCTTTGGTACAGAGCCAAGGAGAACTAGGAAAAGTAAAATTCCTGACCTGAAAAAAAAGAGAGGATGCCTTGTATTCTCAACATAAAAATAAGGTTTCATATAGAACCATGGAATGGTTTGGTTTGGAAGGGACTTTAAAGCTCATCCAGTGCCATGGGCAGGGACACCTCCCACTGTCCCAGGCTGCTCCCAGCCCCAATGTCCAGCCTGGCCTTGGACACTGCCAGGGATCCAGGGGCAGCCACAGCTGCTCTGGGCACCCTGTGCCAGGGCCTGCCCACCCTCCCAGGGAAGGATCCTTTCCCAATGTACATGACAAGCTGATTCCAACAGTTTTGTCACAGCTAAACTGAAATTGCAAGAGACAAAACCATAACCTCCCAAAACACCTCCAGCTGGGAGACAAGTTCCCCTTCCAGAGCCCAGCACTGGCACCTCATTCTCCACGGGCAGAGAGGCACCACTTAGTGAGCAGCACAGGCTGCTCTGTCTGATAAGGATTTCGGGCAAGGATTTTTGTGATTTTGGTGTAAATAGACACATATTTAAACCAAAGCTTAATAAATATTTCCATACATGCACTGAGCCCCTTTACTGACAGTAAATTTGATAGATTTTCTGTAGCTTCTTTCATTCTGATCTGGTTTTATGCTCAGGTGAATTTGCATTTCAGTTGAAATAAGTGCCCTTTTATTCAAGGGAATGGTGGCAGCTGGGGTTGGGACTTCTCCAGCCCCCATTTCCTGGTGCTGAGCTGTGGCCAGGACAGGGGGGAGCCCAGGGAGGGCATCCCACAGGATCCGGCCACATCCCAAAGCAACAACGAGCTACACAGGCTGGAGCCACAGCGCCTGGAGAAACGTGACCCTGTGGGACAACCCTGCATCCTGATGGGCTCCTGCAGGGACAAGTGCCCACTCAGTGCTCCTGGGGAGATAATTACCCACCCCTCAAAACACACAGGCGCTTCTGTCCCTGCAGTCAAAGGGGCAAACGCCCCTGCAGATGAGGCAAGCTGTATTTTTAGCCCTGGAGCTCTTGCTGCAAGGGCTGTATCAGGGAATGGTTTCCTCTGGAGAGGGCTGCCAGGAACTTTATCCCTGCTTTTGTGTGTTGTTTTCCTTGTAAATCAGCCCTCTCCCAGAAAACATTACACTGACATGACCAGGCCCAGATATTCAACAATAAAACCCCTCAAATTCTTACCCAGACATTCTCCTCATCTCTCCGAGCAGCTGAGTAAACTCCAAGATGTAACTAATGACTTGCATACACATACACAGGAAAATATTTGGGTTTAAATAAATCCCCAGAATGCTGGAACCCTCAGTCCTTTAACTTACTTCAACTAACTTCAAGTTACGATGACTTCCAACCCTTCACGAGGTATTTCTGTCAGATGAGATTAACGATGCCAGCAGGCAAACAACCACCACGCCTTGCTCACCTCAAATGCTGAGTGTTCCCCATGTAGGCTTCATTTCCATCAGCGCAGAATCCCAGCCCTGTTGGGGAGGTTTTGTGTTTGGGAGGGACAATGCCAAGGCAATGTGCTGACAAGTCCACCCAGGCTCTGTGCCTGAACGGCCCCAAACCATCCCAAATCTCCCCCAAACCAACATTGCTATGAATCCTGATGTGTCCCTCCCGAAGGCACAGCACCAACAGCCAGAGAATTTGAACTCAGTCCGCAAGTTTTCCCAACAAGAAGGAAAATTCCAGCTTGACAAGTGTGGGTGACCTCCGATTTTCCTGTTATCTGCTGGCAAATGGGCTCTTTGAAGTGCCTGCAAGTCCAAAGGGAGATCCCACCACTTTTTCCCTAACTCTGAACTTCCTCAAGCTGATGCCTGCTTGTCCAGGGCTATGCCTGGGAGGCTCCTGTTTTCCTGAGGTGACATTTTCCTGCACAGTCCATTTTCTATCACAATGATTGGATTGTAGAGCTGAAATGAATGTCAGGATTGTTTGCTGGATCCATTACCAGATACCTTCTTTTCTCAGGCCCTGAAAGAGAATTTAGGTTTGCAACAGAGCTGATTTTTGGTTTTCTGAAGCACAGGTTTTGTACCATGTAAAACATTCCCAGACAGTGATTTGCATCATGCATTTTCCTCCCCAGCTTATTTGTACAAAAGAAATCCCACCTCAGACTGCCGCAGATTTGTCCTGCAGGTTTTAAAAATCACTTTTAGAGAAAAAAAAAGTGTTTGGAAATAACCCTTTTACAAACCCAGAGGATATTTTTGATTGATGCACTTGGCTTCGTGCTGTGAGCCAGAGGAGCTGCTCCTGAGCCAGGGGAGGTCAGGATGCAGCAGGTGAGCGTTGCACTCTGTTCCCAAGGAGGGAGAGGAAACCAGGTCAGTGGAGGTGTCATTCCCTGCTCAGGCCATCCACGATGGCACCAAGGGGTGAAATCCCACCTGAAGCCCGTGCTGTTCTTCCCAGGAAATGCTCACATCCTTCATTTCCTCACAAGGATCACCTGGGTGCAATGATTTCCAAGGAGGATCAGCTCCTCTGCTGGATATTCCCAGCCAGAGAGGGGGAAGCATGTTAAATACACTTATTTATTTACATACATTTACATATGGGCATGGAGTAGGGATACACTATGGCAGGTGGCTTAAACAATCTCCCTTGAATTCCTGGGTATCCTGCAGGATAAATGCCTGATTTCCATGGAAAATACTCTCACTCCCAATGAGGAAGATCCTGTCTCTTCCTCTCTGCCAGAGAAGCAGAGGGAAAAGTTTTGGGGCTCCCTTGTGGTGTCAGTCCCACCCCAGGGGACATCCCTGACCTGGGAAGTGATGATTTTGCTGTGTCCTCCATGGATACCAAACTCCAGATGTTTTCTCTCCATGCCAAAATACCTTGTTGTGGCTTTGGGGTGAGACTCCAGGCAGGCCTGAGGGTGTAACACTAAAGCAGGGTGAAACATAAACAATATTCCTCTGTTTCACAGATGTGCAAGAAATAATGCACCTGAAGGTACAGGCTGGATGAACCAAAGCTGCACTATCCTGAAGTCAAAAAATCAGAGTGAGGACTCAAGGGGGAGAAATTGTCAGTTCCTGCTGAATTCAAAGGGGATTTGGGCACTGATCCTATAGGAAATAGTGGTTGTAGTGAGCTAAAAGTGGATGAAAGCTTCAAAGATCATTCTTCTCGTATCCCTTTTCCGAGTTCTCCTTGGAGTCATCTGTGCTCGTGCCTTGGCTTTGGTTTCCAGTACAGAATGACTTCCTTGGTTAAAAAGGTGTTTTTCAGGGAAAAACCCTGGCAGGTCCTTCCCCACTGCCTTACCTTCCACATCCTCTCCCAAAGGATTGAACTGTTGATGAGTTTTTGGGGATGCCTATCTGGAATGCAATATTCAACAGATCTCTGTCTTCTCTGTCAGCAAAAATTAACAGCGTTATTCTACGTCAGCTGGGGAGCTGAAACACAAAAAGGCAAAATAATCCAACAGAAACAGAGCACACAATATACCCAGGTCCTCGTGTCCAGCACAGGTCACCCAGCTGGAGGTTATCCCAGTGGCTCACAAGCATCCCCCTCTTCCAAAAAATCCTGACCTTACCTCTCAGGCTGGATTAGAAAAACAAAGCAGAACTATCAAAGGCCAAATTCCAGCCTCATTTTGAAAGCCCTCCTCAAACTTTGTGCAGCGAAGTTTAACACTTGCCACGATTTTTAGGGGCAGTATGTCTTTCCCCTGGGATTTGTGGGGACAAAGGCACGACTTCTCAGGCAGTTTCAATAATTGTGTTATATTTAACAGCACCAAATAAAAACACAGCGGTTGGATCAATATTATCCTCATGCTTTATTCCATAAATAAACTCCATTGGTTTGTGAGCTGCTTGTTTTTACTTCCAACATGTACAAATAAAGATTTAAATATTTTTTGGGGGAGGAAACATGACAGCTGGTTCGAGTTCTGCAAGTTTTGATGCAAACATCCCTCTTGGCACCACTCCTTCATCTGCCATTTCTATAAATACTTCACGCTCACAGAAGTGGAGTAAAACGCATATTACAACGAAAAACGTGAAAAAAAGTGTGACAAACAAAATTTTGAATGTTGTTTTTTGATGGGAGAGCTTGCTAGGTAGTTTCACTCCATGAACAGGAGTGGAGTTCTTCAGAAAGCTGAAATATTGGTCCCTTTTGGAATGTTAAGTATTAATGTGAAACTGCTGCTGCTCTGATGATGTGGTAAATGCTATTTCAACTGGTTCCTAAACATAACAAACAACAGTTTTCTTCAAGGATTTCATGCACAGGAAATCAATTAATAAAATACTTTGGAGAAATATGTTTTCCACATATTATAAATGCAGAGTTATTGCTACAGAGAAGTGTACTTTTCAAAAAAGATTAAGATAAATAATACCCCTGTAATTCAGTATTTGCATTAAAAATTCTTAAAATTATTTCCTCTGGGTGAACTGCCCAAAAGGTGATGCTCTGGAACAGCTGTGCTCCCTTTTAGGCTGTTTTTGATTACTTGAAAGACACCTTAAAATTTCAATTGAATCATAAATGATCTTTCTTTATACAAAGAGCCAAAGATAAGAAAAATACCTCCGGGTAACTGAGATAACAGTTAATTTTATGGCTTATCTAGCAGTCAAAGGCATTCAAGATCCAGTTAGGATGATGGGCAAGAGACTCCTTTGTCACTCCGTGTTTCTGTGAAGGAGCTGGTCCAGTAATTGCTAGGAAAAAAAAAGATGCAAAAGTGCTTTAAAATACTGTTAAAATCCATGAGGTGATAGAAATCTTTAGTGACACAGGAAGTGAGGTGGAGCTGGCATCCCAGACTTCAAATTTACTGGGTCCATTTGCTCCAGAAATAACAGGAATTCTTTACCTTTTTAAACATCTCCACACGCAGCCTGTTGCTCTGGATGATGATCCGCTTCTGCTTCTCTTCCTGCTTCTTTTTAACCTCAGGTAAATTGTCATAAATCCTGTCAGGAATTCAGAAAGTGGAGTTCATCTCATCCCTGGGGCTCACAGATAATTAATTTTTCCTGTAGGGAGTGTTTGCCCTCCATGCAATACTTGCAATGGGCATCTCTAAGTACTTGAATTAGATTTATGGCATGAAAATTATAAATGATTAACAAGCGTGGTTTGATATTGTCAAAAATAAATAAATATAAATAAATAAATAAAAATATATAAATATATATCAATATAAATAAATATAAATATAAATAAATAAACTAGGACAGATATGAAATTTGGCTTGTTTCAAATCCTGTTGAAAATTCTGATTTTGGAATAAAAAAAGTAAAGAAAGAGGTGGGATCAGGTGATTTCAATGCAGTAGCTTCTAAGGAGCTCAGTGGAGTTGGTTTCAATTTCTAGCAACATAATTCAAACCAGAATCTGGCCTGTACACTGGTTTTTTTGTACTTATGCCACACAATTAATACCAAGCAATCATTTCCAAGTCATTTTCTAAAATATAAGAAAACCATCATTATAAGACTGTAAACTGTTAACATTTTTTCTCTGTCATTAGGAACACTTTTTACCAAGAAGAACACATTTGAAAATAACAGGAGTTGCCATTAAAAAGGTGACTCCTGGTCTGATCTTTTCCCTTTAAAATCAGCGATAGAATTCCCAGGATTTGGAAGAGAAAGCTGGACCTCCCTTCCCAGCATTCCTGGTTTTGCATGAGCACTAAGCCTGGAGTTTAGCTGTGTTTTTTCCTCATAACATTTTGCAATTGCAAGTTCCTGAAGCAGCCTGTTTTGGGCTGGGGATTGCATTTTGGAGAAGAGGAATGGGACACATCTTAAAACAAGGATGAATTCATTCCTCACGGTGGCTTTTGCAGCTTCTCTTGCACGAAGTGCAGTGCAGTTAAAGCTCAGACACCACATTCCTCCTAATTTGCTGTCATTCCCATCCTCTGTGCCATATTCAGGGGGGAAAAAAAATCCAGAGGGACCTCACTGTTTCTGTTTTTGGGTGTTCAACATGAGGTAGCCGCTGAGGATTTGGTTTTCATGCCATGGGTGCCCCACGCTGTGTGAACCTGCTGGAAAAGGGCTGCTCCAAGGGCAAGGCTGCCCAAATCAAAGCTGATGCAGCAGAACAAACTAAACCAGAGGGATTTGTACCTTTTAGATCTCATGTGCATCTCCTTCTCAGGAATGACTCTTTCTTTTGGTTTGAAGAGGTTGTCTGGCAGAGAGAAAATAAAGTTAGTGCTGGAGGGATCTGCTTTTACTGAAATCTCAAATGTCATCTTCCATGGAGCCGTGATTTGCCATTTCTGGTTAAAGTTTTGAAGGCTTAAGGCCAGATGCAAATCTCCAACTATCTCCAAATCCTCCTCACAGGTTCCTGCAGGCAGTTGCACCCTGGCTGCCTCCTCGGTGTGTCAGGAACCTGCCCTGGTGCAGTCATTTCTGGTTCAATTTACACCTGTTTTGCAGGGCTGTGGATAATTCTCCGAGATTCAGAAAGAGGAAAATGACATTAGTCCTTCCTGATCATGTATGAAGAGATCTGTGATAATTCCAATCAGCATTTCCCTGATGCAGGACAATAATTACTGATCTGAGCAGCTGGTGGTTCTCAGGAACAGGTGATTTTAACACCTTCCCTGTAAAAATGGGTCCTGAATGGGAAGGGAGGGTGTTTGTACAAGGTGGGAAGCCAGGAAATAAATGAGATCACTGTTGTATCTCTGTGTAAAATTCATGGAATCCCAGAACGGTTTGGGTTGGAAGGGACCTTAAAGCTCACCCAGTGCCACCCCTGCCATGGCAGGGACCCCTCCCACTGTCCCAGGCTGCTCCAAGCCCCAATGTCCAGCCTGGCCTTGGGCACTGCCAGGGATCCAGGGGCAGCCACAGCTGCTCTGGGCACCCTGTGCCAGGGCCTGCCCACCCTCCCAGGGAACAATTCCTTCCCAATATCCCATCCATCCCTGCCCTCTGGCAGTGGGAAGCCATTCCCTGTGTCCTGTCTCTCCATCCCTTGACCCAAGCCCCTCACCCATTGGAGCCCATCTAGGCCCTGGAAGGGGCTCTGAGGCCTCTGGACCCTTTTCCAGGCTGAACAATCCCAAGTCTCTCAGCCATTCCTCATAGCAGAGATGTTCCATCCCTCCAATCAAGAATCAAAGGGAGCTCTGCAGCAGTTTCAGTTCTGAACTGGTGCAGTTTCCGAAGCACAAACTGAGAAAGGAGAGAGGCTCTGAAGCCTCCTCTGCCTGAGGACTGACTTTCCCCCACTCAGCAGTTGTCTACACTCAATCATCCTTGCTAAATCTTCAGTACACACAAGCCACGTGCTCCACTTGCTAGGAAAACATCATTTGTCTTTGATTTATTAGTGCTCTAATGCTCATTTACGTGTTGGTTCACTTAAAAGGAATAAACACTTGGATGCTGTTCTGTCCAAATAACCCTGGAAGTGCAGGGAGCAGATTGCCTGTGACCCAGGGACACCTTCCACTGTCCCAGGTTGCTCCAAGCCCTGTCCAACCTGGCTTTGAACACTTCCAGGGATGGGGCATGATGACACATTTACTTTCCAGACCTCTGTGTGTAGCTGCCAGAACAGGGAAAACCCATGCAGGGATTTGCAGACCCAGTTCCTACCCCATATACAGCATGATAAACTAATCTGTATTTTTCCTACAAGTCCCTAAGAGAGAGTGGCCTCTGTTTTCAATTCCTGGGAAGCAGCACATGGGTTGGGAGCTGTGCAGGTGCTGTTGCTCCAGAATAATCCTCTCCTGCTGGCACAGAAGGGCATCAGACCCATCCCTTCCTTGGTTCTGCCTGGAACAAGATACATGGCTGTGCAGGGCTTTGAAGGGATGGATTCAAAACAGACTCTGGGGAAAATATCCTCCAAGAAAATAATAAATCCACCTTGGTTATAAAAATGCCCTCTGTGAAGCAGTGTGGAGCCACGAGGTTAATTCTCATGGCTAAACATTCCTGCAGCATCTCCCAGCTTGCTATTTACGAGAAGAAAAATCACATGCAAACATCAAGCAGAAATAAGGCTAATCCTTGATGG
This sequence comes from Struthidea cinerea, assembly GCA_013397865.1. Classification (NCBI taxonomy): domain Eukaryota; kingdom Metazoa; phylum Chordata; class Aves; order Passeriformes; family Corcoracidae; genus Struthidea; species Struthidea cinerea. The sequence continues at coordinate 1,073,958 of VZTI01000220.1, forward strand.
ATTGTAGGATTGGGATTCAAAAGTTAAATGAGAAATAAATAAAAAAACGGGTAGAAATGAGAAAATGAAAGTCATGTGTGCATTTAGATAGTTGTTAATCCTCGGCACCAGAAGAAAGCGCATTTCAAAGGGGAAGAGCAGCTGTAACAACCTGCCAAGCTCATCGTGGAGACCTGAATTAAAGCTCCTTCCTACCAAGGAAAGACCAAACGGGCCACGAGGTGGACAATTCCCCAAGCTGGTAGGCTTCTAAATTGTGTTTTAGCAGTTCCTTATCAAGCTCCTTATCAGATTTCATAGCTTTGGAGGACTTGTGGAGACAAGGGAGTTCAGAGCAGACCTTCAGCATTTCCAGGGATGCACCACAGCTAAATAAAGGCTTAGACAGAGAGGACTGAATCACCTCGCTGGTGTTTTATTGAAACCTTGTGAAACTCCTGAGTTTCTGGCATTTACAAGTGGTCTCACATCTCCACCTCAGCAAGCTGTAAATGAATGTAAATGGGTCGTCCTTGTAATATATTGTAATTAATGCTAAACTGCACCTCCAAGAGGATGAGTAACTCTTCTGCTCGGGAAGTCCGTAAATATTTAGACAGAGAACAGATAAAATGATTGTGTTGGAAGCAGCCCCTGACTTCCTATTTACCACTAAATCACTGGAGCACTTAGAAGAGGAAAACAGTGGCAAAATTTATCAAGATATACAGAATATGGATACATTTTCTTCTAACATGAATGTGAATTCTCAAAGTTTGGTAGGAGCTAAAATGTGCCTTTGAGGATGTGTGAAAAGCGAAGCACTGCTGGTGGTGGTTCTCTAATTTATCTGCTTTTTTACTGAACTGAAAAAAAGCATTCACCAAAAACCCATTTGCCCAGAGAAATCCTAGGACACAGAACATATTTTTAAACACTGGGCGTTTTTAAAATCAACAGTCCCCTAAAAAATAAATTAGCCTTGAATCTAAGATAGATGTGGAGGTGATGTTGAGCTCGGCGTGCCCATAGGGTTTTCCTGGGAATTCATCCAGGGAATGCAAAGCAGTGCCTACACCCAGGGGCGCTGCCCAGACTTTGCACATCCTCTGTCAGTGACTTCATGTGCTGAATTGCTTCAGCTGCAGTCAGCACAGGAGGTTTTGGTGTTATTTCTACAAAATGCAACAACCCATGAGTTAAAGGGATGAGGGTAAAGCTGCCTGGGCTCCTGCTCACCCCACAGAAATCCTGAAGCTCACAAGTGCTCCTTGCCCCAAGAGCACCCACAGGAAGGTGGTTCCCAGCCGTTCAGGTCTCTCCTACTACTACTGGGACTTCTGACCCTCCTCAATATTTCAGTCTTTATGGAAAACAGCTCCAATATCTCTAAAAAGCAGTAAAGTTGAGAGGTTTATGAAGATATTTTCACGTGAAATTAATTTTGGGGATGATGCTGGAGATTTCAGTCCTCTCTAACCAAGTGATACTTAAATATTCACAGATATTATATAAAAAAAAATTAGCATCTCACCTGGCCTTCTTAAATCTTTTTAATTTCATTAGAGCATATAATCTCAAAAAGCCTTTCCCCCCCCAAAAAATAGCAGTTATTGAAGAAGGTGGAAGGGGAAGAGTTAAAATGAGTTTAATAATACCTTCAGAACAAGTCATCCCTCTCCCTAATTCCATTACCTGATTGCACCTTAGGCTTTATTCAGAGCTGCCAGCCAGAAAGGCCAAAAGAATGGGCGGCACTATTAAAAGTTTCAGTGGGGAAAAGGGGCCTGGGAAAGGACCCAGATAAAGTCACAGCTGAGCACCAGTGTGAAGACCACAAGGATACACCTGAGTGGCTGCAGGATTATTGCAAATTCTCCGATTGCCGCCTTCCCCTCCCTCAGTCCCAATAAAAACCTCCCTGCCACAGGGCTGCTGGAGAAACCCACCCCTGGAAAACCCAAGCAAACAGCAATCCTCGCCCTCCAGGCTCCTGCAAAAAACTCTTGGAGAAGGTTTAGAAGCATGACTGAAGACACATAAATTGTTTCCAAGTTATTACTAAAGACAGAGAGTTTGGATGCAGATCCAGAGGAACTCAGCAGGCCCCACGGTGGGGTTGAAGGGTAACCTTCAACTTCTTCTTCTATGGCCAATTCCACTGAACCACCACCCCCTCAAAGGACAGGAAAAGTGCAGGTAGGAAAAAACCCCCAAAAGTGCCTGAGGAATTGTGTAAAACCTCCGAAAGTGCCTGTGCACACCAAGATCACAGGGCTGTTCATTACGCAGATTTAAAGGCCTATAAACAGCTGGTAGTCCTGTCACTGCAGTAATTACATTACGGTTTTGGAGATTTAAATGCAGTTATTTGAACATTGTTTCTATTCAGTTCGTCACAGTGGGATCTCTAATTTGTTCGACACAGTCAACAGCAGAGTTGTCTATCTTGGGCTAATTAGCACTCTCAAAATTTAGCAGTACCCATTACACAGCACAAAGGCTGCCTGAGAGTCGCAGGTTCTGTGCCTTCAAAGAGCTCTTGTGATGACAAAATCTCGTGCAGGATAAACATTTTCATTTTCCTGAGATTACTTTCAGCGTTTGGTAAAGCCCCGCTCGTGAAGGACAATTAAAAACTGGTAAACATCTCGGGGTTTTGAGCATGGGAAGGTAAATGGGAACTGCACAGATGTTGGTATTTATATGGAAATGATGTTGAATGCCAATTATTTCTTTCTCTTACAAGAAACTAAGGTTGTAACAACACTGTCAAAACATGGGGAAACCCTGCTAGTCAATAATTTCATATTATCAATAAAAACGTTTTAGGCTGATAGAATAATCTCTCTGGGAGTGAGAAAAATCTCTGCAGGACTTTCCTCTGGGTGTAAATTATTTTATTGGAATAAAAGCTGCAAGACCAGAGAGAAGCACACGTACCAAGCTTATTTCAGAGAGAGATAAGTGCAGCAAACTCAACAAAACACCTCGGGGGCTGCAGTTTAGGCCCCATTTCCACCTGAATAAAAGTAGGCACCCACCTCTCCCCACCCTGGGCCACCCTCCTGTGTGGGCACACGGGGAACTGGGCAGGGAATGTCCTCTTGAGGCAGGAACTTGGCTGGATCACTGCTGTTACAGCCAGTGCTTGAGCTAAGTGTGCTGCATGACCTGCTCTGGCTGCCCAGCCTCAGACAGGCTCTGATCCATCCTCGGGGTCACTCTGGCAGGGTCAGTGGAAATTAAACCCATCAACCAACCTGCTCCTGGGAAAAAACCCTTTGGAAAATGTGTGAGGGTGTGCTGACAATGAGGCCTGTGAACCTCAGAGCTGTAAAGAGCTTCACCTCCACAAATCCTAAGACATCAGGAAAGAGGAAAAAAAAAAAAAATCCAAGAAAGGAAGGAAATGATCAACAAACAACCACAAGATCACAGCCTGGAGCCCAGAGGTGCCATCAATACAAGCCTGAATGCTTAAGCACGTTTCCAGGTCATCCTTTTACCCTCCAACTTCCAGTGTTGTTCCAGGGGGTGTTGCTGTGAAGGTGCAGCCTGATTCCCAAGAACAGGAAAGCTGTGGGAGGGAATCTCTGCATTTGGCAGAGATTTCTTAAAAGAACAGAAAAGCTGTGGCTGCCCCTGGATCCTTGGAAGTGTCCAAGGCCAGGCTGGATGGGGCTTGGAGCAGCCTGGGATAGTGGAATCCAACCATAGCAGGGGGTGGAATGAAATTATCTTTAAGGTCTCTTCCCACCCAAACCATTCCATGAAGACTTTGTCTGTGGCCTCTTTCTCCACTAAGAGATTTGCTGGTAGATTCCCTGTAAAAGGGTCCATCAGCAATGGATCTCTGCCATCAGCAGAGACGTCAGAAGCACAGAGACATCCAGTGCCCCGGGTAAGGAAAACAAAAATCCCCCACTCTGGGTCTCGCTGATGACACCAATCCCGCTGTACAGCAGCATCCACCACAACAAATCCTAAAATATCAATTGCCAGGACTCAGAGCAAGTTAAATATGCTCAGCACAGTCCTACAGAGCCCTCTGTACTGCAGCCTACAGGGCTGTGCTTTATCCAGGGATCTTGGATTTCCAGTGTTAACTCCAGTTCTGCTTAAATAACAGACATGTGGCACTGCTGTCATTATAAAAATATTAACATCTCACCAACAGAAAAGCACATGTGGCTGCACAAAGGCAGGTGAGTCACAGAAACGAAAGATTCTCTTTAGACAAATTTACCTTTAATGACCAACTACTAGAAGATGGAAATAGTCATTAACTTCAATAATTAATGAATACATTTCAATATTATGATTTTATTACTCATTAAACAAGCATAAAGATTAAAATTTCATTATAATTTCGGGATAAATAGGTTTAGCCTTTCGTTTTCTTTGTTTCATAAAGTATTTGCAGAGTGGTTTGGGGGACTTTCAAAGATGATCAGACAAAAGGGGGAGTTTTTTGCCACTTCCTCTAAGACAGATGACAAACTCCTGGTCTGTGTCACTGCTGCTGGCAGAGCTTGTGAGTCCTCACACTGCACAGCCCCAAGAGATCTGATTCCAGGTAAATTAACTTGGATAATTGAAATGGTGAATTAATTCTGTTGAGTCTTTAAGGTAGAATTCATGCTTTGTGCTGTTTCCTTGTGTTTATTTAGCTCTCACTGTAAAAACCCAGGAGGTCTCTGATGTAGGACAGACCCTGTCACTCCACCACTGGAAGCTGGAATTCCCCAGGTGTCTCCAAGAGCCCTGAAATGGGGCTGCACCCACCTCTCCTGCACCCACCCTCACTCCCCAGGGAGCCAAAAACCTCTTTGTGTTTCCCAGGGTTGAGGACATCAAATATTCCCTTTCCTGCATCCTCCAGGTGTCTTTTCTAGTTTGTTTAATCTTTTCAATTAATTTGCTTTTCAGTAGAATAATGTATCCTCAAGCAGCCACAGATTTAAAACCAAGATGTAAAGAGGAATGCCAATCAATCAAATAAATCTTTGTTCCTTAGTCAACTGAATTAATTAACATCCAGATGGCAATTAAAAAAAAAAAAAAAGAAAAAGGAAATGAAAAAGAAAAGCAATTTGTTTAACATCTTGTGCTTAGATAACATTTACAGAGGTGCTGTATGGGCTGTGAGGGAGAGAAGGGTTTCCCTCACTGGGGGTTGAGGCTGTTTACCACAACCTAATCAGCTTCAATTAGGAAATCACGGAGTTTGGATGACTTGATTTAGCAGGGCTGGGCAGATCAGAGCCCTTTCCCAGCCCTGGGATTTCTGAGGCAAGTGGCACGGCCACACCTGAAGCTGGGGCTCCTATCCCAAATCCCACCTGCCTCCCTACTGTCACCTCTGTCCCCACACTGGTCATTCTGTGAGCTGGCAGAGGATGAATTCCAGTTATTGCTGTCACCCCCACAGCCAGCAGCAGCTGCACCAAGCTGAAGAACACGACTGCATGTGACAGTGACAAAAAGTCCCCACGGAGGCCTCTCCCAGCTGCCACGGAGCACAGAAAACTCCTCGTCCCCACTAACCCCGCTCTGAGCCGCTGGGATTTCCTGCCGGCAGCATCTGGACAGATGCTGGAGGGTGAACCAGGAACAGCAGCTCCCGTGTCTCTGCCCGAATTTAATATGGAAAGTCCATACAGGATCTCAAAGGCAGCCACAGACCTGCTGCTGGTCACAACTCACCACTCAGAGGGTCGGGGATGGTGAATTGCTTCTTTTTGCTGGCAGTGGACGTGGAGAGCTTGCGAAGGAGCGCTCCGGAGGTGCTGGGAGCAGCCTGTCTCTGCTGGGCCCTCCTCAGCTGCACCATGTGCTCCAGCCTCTTCAGCCTCTTCTGGGAGCGAGAGATGAACTGAGGGTTGTGGATTTCCAGGGCTTCCTAGAGGAAACAGAGACACTGCTTTATTCTCACCTAATTCAAAGGAAGAAGTATGATGGGCATAGGGCTGTGTTCAGTAAGAGATTATTAAAGTGATGAAAATGATTTTGGGTTTGGGCTGGAAAGGACCTCCACATCATCTCATCCCACCCCCTGCCATGGGCAGGGACACCTTCCACTATCCCAGGCTGCTCCAAGCCCCATCCAACCTGGCCTTGGGCACTGCCAGGGACCTAGGGGCAGCTACAGCTTCTCGGGGAATTCCATCCCAGCCCCTCCCCACCCTCACAGGGCTATATCCCATTTACCCAGCCCTCTGGCAGTGGGAAGCCATTCCCCCTTGTCCTGTAAGGTTTATACATGTCTATGTTTTGCATTACATATTTTTGCATCCAAATTCAAGTTCTTGACGTTTTGCCCATTTCCTTTTCTCACCCCATCACCGAAGCAACTCGTCACCGACAGTTCACAAACTTTCCTATTTATTTAGATTGTCAGATATCTCCATGGCTGATCCAGAAAGAAAACACTTCCCAGTCAAAGGCTGCTTCAACATTTAGGAATGTCTTAGGACAGAAGACAGGAGCAGAGATGGGTCTGCACCGTGTGCTGGAGGAAAAGGCAGGAAAGTCCATCTGCTGCTGAAGCCTGGTACCAACCTGGGCCATGTCCACACCTACAGCCAGACATTTGGGGAACTGGGAATTTGTAAATCCCCAAACTCCTAATGAGTTCCCCCACAGGAACAGCAGCTAGGGCTCCAAACGGGGAGCCTGGACAACCAGACAAGTCTTGGCAGTGGATACAAACTGCCAAAACTTCACTGGAAAGGAGAAAAATCAAGGGAATGTGAATTTAGGCCCTCAGTCAGTTCCCAGGAAGCAAACACCATCCATGGGGGAAAAAAGAGAGAAAAGGAAAAGAGGAAAAAAAGTAAAAATAAGCAGGAAAAAAGGGAAAAGGGAAAAAAAAAAAATATGCTTTACCCGCAGTGTCCATGGTGTTTTCTCCATCTGGGAGCTGGATCCTGGCCAGGTGAGCAGGTTTTTTTCCCAAGTCACACCTGGAGAGCGAGCCCTGGACAGTGTCACCCTGGACAGTGGCACCCTGGACAGTGTCACCATGGACAGTGTCACCCTCCTGCCTCGCTCCCGCTCGTCCTGTGCCTTGAGCTCCTTTGTTCTGTCCCTCGAACCACGGAATTCATAATCACCTTGGAGAGATTTAAAAGTTCGTTAGGAGTGCATGGCAAATTTTTTATTGGGTTCTCCACCTCATTAGACAGAGAGGGCAGTTCCTGCAATAAGAAAGCCAGGCTGTTATTAGCAGGCCTCATTAGGCAGAAGAGATCAGATCTAATGGTGGGTGCTCCTCGCTGCCCCGTGGCACCCAGAGCACCTCTCACATTATCCAGACCTCACATGGAAGTACCATCACAACTAAACCTCTTGGGCACTCAGCCCTCTTTGCTGGTGCTCCCTTCCCAAAAGCTGCACCACGGAAAGCCAGGGATATCTTGCTGTGACCTGCAGTTGGGAGTTCATTCCCATTTATTGCAGAAAATACCAGATTGTTACAGGCTTTAACCACAAATCATTTCCTTTTGACCACACCGAGGCTTTCATCAGCACCACTGTTTTTTTCCCCCTTTGTTTATAATCCAGTTTGCTTCCTGTCATTCCTACATATCCATTAGCCAGTGGAAAGACCCCATGAAAAAAAAAATCAACATTATAGGGTATTATTATGTTATTGTGCATTATAGGGTATTATTATGACAGCTGTCAATTCACACTGCGAAAAAGAGATGATTTTCTACACTTATAATTAAGTTTTAATGCTCGCTGACTGATACTCCCTGCACAAATTAGGAGCAAAAGAGGCTGTGTGCTCAAAAATCAGAGCTGACAAGATTCTCATTCAGAGGACAGAACGAATCCAAAATAACAAAGGAACTTCCATATGAACTATTTTGAAAAGTCACACTGGAGTGCTCCTTCCTTGCCAAATAATTTGATTTCTAGAACTAAATATCTGGGAATAAAGCCCGTTACTGTTTTATTTCAATTTTTGGTTACAATAAACTTAAAATATTTTCCTCTTTATGACATATTGTACATATTATATTGTACTTAAAAAACATATTAAAAAGATCTGTGTTGGGTACATTTTCCTTATAAAAGCCTGAGCTGTATTTCCTCCCTAACACTGTTCTCACCAACATTTTGGAATAAACCTTGAAACCTGTGAACATGAAATTAAATTCCTCCCTAAGCCAGGTTTACAGAGGTGTGGATTAAGCTGGGCTTTGTAAGATCTCAGTGGATGCTTCACTTTTGTGAAACAAAGTCACTTCCAGTTAGGGGAATGCCGTGATTTAACTTCAGGCACTGAAAACAGCATTTAGACTTCGAAGTGTGTGACATTCAGTAGCTTTATGCTCAATGATGACAAAGTTTTGCCTACCTGCCTACAAAAAATTCTCTTCAGAAAAAACAGCTGCAAGAAAAAAAAGGCTCTATGATCACTACAACATTTTTAAGGAATAAATTTCTCACAGACATATTCATACTAAATCCAAATTAATCTCAGTTGTCTTCTGCAAAAATACCTGGTGCGTGAATACAGGCTGCTGGTGTCACCTGCATTTTAGCTGGGAGAATAAATGTTGGAAGTAAGACATCCCAGACACTGCTGAACCCAAAGAAATTACGTTTTACACACCGAAACCTTGTTGATAATCATAGTTCAGGTTGTTGTGTCAAAAAAAAGAGTTGCAGGAGAGAAAGAAAGGTATCAGAACAAGGTTGTAAAAATGACCTCACTTCTGGTGTTACTTGATTGGTCTGGGGCTGCTTGACTTTGCAATTTTAATGCTTTTTCAAGATTTTCTTGGGAATCTAAGCCTATCTTTGTCATTTGAATCTTGTTTTCTGTTAACCATAGCAATGTATACAGTCAGATTAGCTGATTGATCTCTCACCAGATGACTCACGCTCAGCACTTAAAGCTGGACAAAAATGGCCTGACTTTCCATTATTTCACTTTTTTTCTTTGAGACTGATCTCATCTTATTATTGAAACCATATTCCTGACAACCGCAGTAGGATTTGTACCTTACTTTTTAGGAGCTGCTTTTGCCTGTGAACATTTTCTTCCCAGAGGGTTCTTGATGACGCTTTTATGCTGCATACACTGTCGGAGACAGACATTTTTGGTTTCAGGACACCCTGTGCTTGGATCTCTTTGGATTTGGAGGTGTCTTTGGAGGGATCTGCTCTGTTGGATGAGCCATCAGTAGCAGCGGCAACGGCTTCTCTGGAGGCTGCATCTGGAAGAGAACCAGGGGCTGTTGTGCTGTTCCTCTTCCTGCTTCCCAACAGCATTGGTGTTCCTGTGAAAAACAGAAAAGCAACTCCAAATTCTATAACATGGGAATATTGTTTTTTTCCCTCAGTCCTCTAGTCCACACAATTTTTATTGGCGTGGAAGGATCCTGCAGTTGGATGTGTTGAGCAATGTCCTCATCAGAACAATTTCATGGCAAAGCGTTGTTCAAGTTGGGCCTTTTGGGTGCTGGTTCCTGCTGTGACTTTGCACAGAGCCAGAATGGGGCACTAGAAATATTGGGGATGGGAGATGCTTCCGAGGCAACCACTCCACTGGAGAGGGGTTAAAACCCTGATCCCAAAACCTGTTAGTCCTTGGTTTTCATCACAGCCACCAGTGAATCCATAACTATGATTTTGATGAGGTTTAAACAATTTTAAATCCTAGAATCATGGAATGGTTTGGGTTGGAAGGAATCTTAAAGACCGTCTCATTTCACCCACCTTCCACTGTCCCAGGCTGCTCCAAGCCCCATCCAGCCTGGCCTTGGACACTGCCAGGGATCCAGGGGCAGCCACAGCTTCTCTGGGAATTCTATCCCAGCTCCTCCTCACTTTCACAGGGAAGAATTCCTTCCCAACATTCCATCCATCCCTGCCCTCTGGCAGTGGGAAGCCATTCCCTGTGTCCTCTCACTCCAGGCCCTTGCAGAGGTTCCTTCATTTTTCTTGTTTCCTTTTTTAAAAGCAGATATAACACAATTCCTTTTTCTGCTGCCTTATTCCCAGCTGCCCCTCTCTAAACACGTCTTTCCCATGTCTTGGTTGAGGACAGAGTGAAGATTAGAAGTGTTTTTCTCCTCTGAGCCAATCCATGACAAAGGGGGAGATGGCACTGCAGGGATTTTAAGAATCTGTGGATGTGGCACTTGGGGACATGGGTCAGTGATGGACTTGGCGGTGCTGGGGCGATGGTCGGACTCGATGATCTTGAAGGGTTTTTCCAACCTAAATGATTCTGTGTTTCTATGATTCTGTGTTTGACACTTCCTTATCTCAAAGTCACTCACTAAAATCAGATCCTGCCGTGTGAGAAGTTTTCATCTCACTTTCCCAATCCTTAATCCACCCACAACAGATAAGAAATACTCTTTTCCACAAAATTATCATCTCTTAGGCATTTTAGTGACCTGACTGGCTGATGTCTCTTTTTGACTATCCAGTATTTCTGAGGAAATCGGAGGCATTGAGACACAGCATTTTCTGGTTTTCCCTTTCCCTGTAGATCAGAGTTTGGAGCACAGAATCACGGAATTGTTTAGGTTGGCAAAACCCTCTGACATCACAGACTCCAACCATAACAGCTGAATCTCCTTTCTGTACTGCCCATCCAGTGGGAAGGAGTCAGCTCCTCAGGGGATCCTCTAAGTGAGGGATCTCTGAAGATCAGCACAAACAGAAAAAAAAACAACCCTTGTTTTTAATTAAATTCATTGAGATGAACCCCATCCAAAGTAATTTCACAGCCTTACAGAAAATCTGGTCAAAGCAAGGAGGTGCACGCAGAGCTCCCAAACTCTGGGGTAGCATCCAAGCTCTCCTGCTCTCTGACAGAACTTATTTTTCTCCTTGCTTTTCATACATTGCAAGTGTCTCCCTTATCTTTTGTCACAACCAAGCTCTTTTCTCAGATGGAAATAGTCTTGATGCAAATGCTCTCAAGAAACTGGACAGACTCAATTCTGTGCATCCCCTCAGAGCTCATGCATATCCAGGGACCTGTTCCTTTGTTCCCTGACTGATCCAATTCCTGCAGTCACACAAAAATGTTTGATGGCACAGAGAGGGGGAAAAACACTGGGGCAGATTAACGGGGTCATGGACTCAAAGGGTGGCTTGTGGGAGGAGGTAGGAACAAGCAGTGGGGTAGGAGAAGATGAAGAAAGCAGCAGGTAGCACTGAGTAACTGCAGAGCAGCAGGGGAGGAAGTCCTTTCACTCAGGCAGCCAAGAAATCAGATGGATAGAGGGGGAAAAAAAGGAGGCGAGCTAAGCCACAGGAAGAACCTGAATGGAAAACAGATTATCTCATTAAATCACCTTTAAAATTAAAACAGTTGACTGGCCAGCAGTAAACAGAGAAGAGAAGAAAGAGGAAAGGAGAGAAGAATTTCTGCTCATCCATGGCAGCAGCCCAGTGGGAGATAATTTGCCTTCATATCAAGATATGGTCTGTGCAGCAAATGTGTGTTGAGAAGCCAAAGAGCTTCACTGTCAAACTGCTCAAACCGCTGCTGCATCCCCGGGAGGGACCATTTGCTGCTGCTGCTGGGCTCCCCAAAACCAGCAGGAATCACCAGCGGGGTCCAAATGGGCTGTAAGGGAGAAGGGTAAAACAGTGGAGACCAGAGAGAGGGAAGGAGAAGGCTCCAAGTCACATCTCTCCTCCCTGAGTCAGAATATTGATCTGAGCACAAGAAAGAAGAGCTGCCTGGAGTATTCACACTCCATTTACTCCTAACTACCAGACTAGCTATCCATGGATACTGGCTTCCAAGTGTAAGTACAGGAACCTTCAAGAATGGACAATTAAGCTCCAGGAAATTTCTTACGCATTGTGCAAATGGAGAAAACCTTCCCTTCTCTCTGCACCACTTCCCTGCTAAAAGAAAAGCCACCAGTGGCATCCTCCCCACAAGGTCTGGGAGATCCCTATGAAGATGTGGATTAGGAGAGAAGGAAAAGAAATGCATGACCAAAACTAAGAATGGGGCCTAAAATTAGAAAAAGGGGATGGATACTTTTTAGCACTTTATGTTAAAAGGTTGCCTTGAGAAAGAATTAAAAAAACCCCACGATTCCTGATGGAATTCAGGAATAAAATCAACACGTCCTTCCTGCATGAAAAGTATCTTCCTTGTGGGTCTGGTTCTAATATTCTAACTAAATCTTAATCCTTATTAGATTCACAGTGTGGTGGGGATTTTTTTTTGGTGGTGGTTAATTAAAGCAATATAAAAGGTGCCTCTTGTTCTTGTCTGACACTGAAGGCAATCAGAATAATAACAGAGTCAATTTGCCAAACTCTTTCTTCCAGCTCCCTCTTGAATTAACCTTTCCCTTCCAAAGGTGCACCCAGGTGCAGCCAATCCCCAGGAACACACAGCAAAGCAAACCAGACAGGGGATCCAAAAATCAACTCCCTCATCCTCAAAGCAGCTCTCAATTACTTGAACGAATGAATGCAGATGCAAATGATATTTAGGAATAAAAAAAAAAGAACAAGGCAAAGGTACTTAAAGGTAAGATCACAGCGTTTCACTCTGTACACCCTGGACTAGTTTTTAATATTCTGAGTGGAGAATTAGGACTGTTACTCTCATTAAGACTATCTGGAATTGTATATCTAAATCCCCACCAACCCAACTTGAAATATATATGCCCCACTGAGAATAGCCAGAATTGCAACTGGATGACCAGAAATAGATGTTTTTTCTATTATCCCAGCCGAGGAAAGGCTTTAAAACTAATGAACAAAGACATGTAAGTGTAATGCTTTGGGAGATACGGGAGAGCAAAACTCAAAGAAACAGAAAGCAGAATGACTCCATTAATAAAATTCAGCCAGTACAGATTGTAGTTGTAAAAGTTCAGCTGCTTGTAGGAGAAAATTTAAGGAACAAAGTCATAATTACATCTGGAGAAGAGTCATTCTTGCCCTGTGCAAGAAAGATGACAACAGGTCAATTTTTAAGTAATGACTTAGTGAAAACCATACGATATTGGAGGAGTTAAAAATATTCTGTAAAACCAAGGGTAGGTTTTCAAAAGCTCCTTTAAAAGTAAAAAAGAATCCTTGATCTCAGAGTAAAATAAGTATATTGTTTTACTGTAAAGTATCTTTTTACATTTCCCCCTCTCTCCCTTCAGGGGGTTTTGCTAACGGGAAGTGACCCTGCATTACAGCAGGTTAAACTTGCCTTTCCTTGAGACACACACAATCCAGGCAAACATCCCCTGTTCCATTGTTACTGCTTTTCCCCCCCCATTTCACTTTACAGCAGGATAATTCAACTTTTCATCCTTGCATATAACACTCTTCCCAGCGTTCCAGTGTGGATTTTTGATGATTTGTGACAAAGCGCTTCTTTGAAACTGGCCAAAGTTCATTTTAGCGGAGGCAGGGCTGCAAATCCTCCCCGGCCACCAAGTCAGCCCGAGAGGTGGCTGGGGAGGGGATGCTCAGGGTTGATTCCCTGTGTGTCCCTAATGAGATCAGACATCAGCACTGGAGGTAAGCTTTACATTACCGACCACCTGCTGGGGGGTTTATTTTAATTCAATAAAAGCCCCACATCCTGAGCTGCTGAGCTCTCCCAGACCTCCATGCTGGGAGCTGATGCTGCCAATACCCCCAGCAGAGAGGAGCAGGAATTAACATTCCTTAAATGTAAGAAACTTCTGCCTCCTTCAAGGTTTAGACCCAGTTGTACAGACCCACACGTGCCTCAAGCAGCCATCCATAATCCCAACCAAGACTCCAACCTCTGCCTGACAAAGACTGATGGCTCAATCCTTCTCATGAATCAAGGCTTGGCACAGCTGAGCCACGCAATCTTAGATATGAGCAAACAGAGCACATCATCTCAACAGCCTGGTAACCCGGAGAAGTGGAAGCACTGGGAGCCATGACAGCATTATTAGTTATGCCAGGGTTTGTCAAGGGATGCAAGATAGGACGGAGAATTTATTTTTCAGATCGCTGCCGAGGAAAAGGCATCACTTGTTATCAGTCAACGAGCTGCAGTCGGCCAGGGGTGCTATGAAATTCAGAGGTTTTGACTAAAATTCCTGCTGACCAGCAACGAGACTTTTGTCCCAAACTGCCTCCTGAAGCTTGTCAGATGACTCATTTGCAAGAGGCAGCATCAGCTGTTGCTCAGCATTAACGTCCATGGAAACTACCTGAATTCCTGGTAATGGAGCTCTGCCCACGCTCCCTGTTCAAAATGTGATGTTTAACAAGGTCTTGAGTCACCTTTCAATAAAAACCTGGGGCTGGATCCTGAGAAACAGGGCTGGGCCCTGTCCTCAGCTCCATTCCCAGAACTGTCAAGATCCAAAGTCAAGGTAACTTTGCTGGCTTCAAGAGAGAGGCTCAGCCAGCCCATTCCTGCCAATGAATGTGTCAATGTACCTGTATTAATGCTTCTTCAAACAGCCCTGCCTGGTGGGGATAAAGCTTAATTATCTCAGCTATAACACTAACACCTCAAGCTAAGAGTCCAGATTAAAAAATTATCTCTGACAAAAAAGCTTCTCTTTTTCCTACCTACCTCTTTTGGAGTTTTTTTAAACCATGTTGACAGCTGTGGCCACATTTCTCAGAAGGAAGAGGCTTTCTTTTGGCAAAAGCTAATATTTGACTGCAGAAAGTTGTAATCATTTAAAACAGAAAGTGTACCTAAGAGCTGTTAGGCTCCAAACCTATAATCAGTCCAAAGAAGGAAAAGCTTCTTAATGTCAAGAAACAGCTTGTTTACAGAAGGCTTTGGGCAAAATTAGTGCAGTGACTTCAGAGCAAACAATCCCAAACCCAGCTAATCACCAGCCCCTAACAATCAGCCTCTCGGTGCTGAAGGCCAATTTATTTTCTAAAAGCACTTTGCAAATAGTTAATTGACCTTCTCCCTTGGTGCTAAACAAGGGAACACCACTTATTCCAGGGAGAAAATGGGTACAAACGTGCTATGTGGTGCACCCACTCTGGCTGCCACGGAGGGTTTTGATGGAAGAAGGGTTTGCAGTGGCTACACCAGTGAAATCCTGCTAT
Organism: Struthidea cinerea; assembly: GCA_013397865.1. NCBI lineage: Eukaryota > Metazoa > Chordata > Aves > Passeriformes > Corcoracidae > Struthidea > Struthidea cinerea. The sequence continues at coordinate 1,089,003 of VZTI01000220.1, forward strand.
TTAACAGCCTCCAGTTGCACCAGGGCAGGTTCGGGTTGGGCAGCAGGAAAAATTTCTTCACTGACAAAGTGGTTAATCCCAGAAACAGGCTTTGCGGGTGGAATCACCATCCCTGGAAGTGCTCCAGAGAGTAGTAGATGTGGCACTTGGTGATATGGTTCAGTTGACATGGTGGTGTTGGACATGGTGGTCTTGGAGGACTTTTTCCAACCTCAATGGTCCTGTGATTCTGCGAAAAGGAAATGTTCCTGCCTGGCACCTGCAGGACATCACCTTACACTCGGAACCATGAGAGGATATAACTGCAGCAGAATATTTTAGTGGGCAGCTAATAACCCACCCACACGATTTGAGGTGACTGCTCGCACCAGTGAGCTCCCAGTATCCAGCTGCTCCACTGCAAGGTTTGTATATTTTACTAACATTTTCCCCTTTTCCTTCCTATGAGCTGGGAGAGGATGAAAGGAAAGAATATTTCCTTTTCATTAAACCTTTCATAATTTGGAGGCTGGTCAAGTACCTGGTAATTATTTTCTCATTTGAGATAATCAGTCTTGGGTTTTAGGCTCATGCCTCGAATCTTCAGTTTTTCTTGTCATGCCTTTTTGGCCATGCTGTGCCAGAGCCGTGTCTTTAACAAACCCAACGCTCCCAGGCAACTGGTCCTCAGAGTGAGAGGATGTCTGTTCATATTGTTAAGAACCATGGAAACAGTTATTGAAAAATACTTTGAAATTTACTGCTGTACTTTCGAGACATTCCCTGTAACAGCCACAAACCCAAAACCTCGGAGTTGGAAACCCATGTTTGTATTTCCAGGATGTCGTGCTGGAAGCTATCAGACGCTATTGTAGTGACTCAAGGAGTAATCTGATGCAGTGTGACTTAAAAAAAAAAAAATGTTCAGGATGATTCAGAACATTTAAATGGTGATTTGCAGGGTAAGAAAGGCATGGACCACTTGGAATTCTCATCATGTCCGAGGCACCTAGTTCAGCTCTTTCTGATAATTTACCGCAGCCAGGCTGAGCCAAGTATTCATTTCACAGACTGCACAAGAGTCGTTCGTAGTTTAAACCAAGTGTGAATTAGGGGAAAATGAGGCCCTTTACTCCAGTGGCATAATGCAGTCACTGAATCCACAGAGCCCATCTCTTTTAATCATTATTTTAATGATTCTGGTATTCCAGCCAGATGCTTGCCCCCGAGTGCTAACGAGTGACTTGCACCCTCCAGTCTTTCACTTCAAATTGTCTCACATTCTTACCAGCTCTTGACAGCTCAAGATAGAAATGTCACAGAATCACAGGATCATAGAACAGCGTAGGTTGGTAAAGACTTTTAACATCATTGAATCCAATCTAACCAAGATGGAAAACAGTGGAAGAATCAAACCCTCGGTTTTCACATCCTGAACTTTAACTTGAATCCTCAGAGAACATCTTTGGGAAAATAGAATTCAGAAGTTTCACTGATAAAAATGTGTTCTGTAACATCATTAACAGGGCAGACATCCTTCTGTCTTCTAGAGAAACAATGGCCTTTCTGCCCAGCAGCTTCACTGCTATGTCCCATAAAATTGAGCCTTAATCTTCAAACGGCATTTCCTGAAGGAAACTTCAACTCCAGTCAAATTATTTTATGATCATGCCCTTAAACACACAAAACTGAACAAAAACACCCACAAGAAAACCCCAAAGAAACAAACCCCAAGAAAACTCATCCATCTCTGGCTGTTCATTGCCTTAAACCACAGAGGAATTGATAAAGAGCAGTTGGTTCCATCGGAAAATGATCTCAGCCAGGGTCCCTGAGACATCACAGCGCTGTCACTGAAAAGCAGCTTTGGCTCACACAGCCCTGAGCATCACCCTCCCCTCTTGCTGACATCACTGCCCACAACCTCTAGGGGTGGCCTTGCCTCCATATGACAGGGCAGGAGGTCAGCCCATCCGTCTTCTGATTTAATAAATAAATAGGTTAAAGGAATGGAATATCAAGGAATACCCCTCCGCGCTGATCCCTTACTTCTCCTACACCCTTTGTCCCACCAGATGATGGGGAAACTGGCAGCAGGCCTTTGAGACAAAGAGCAAAGCTGAAGAGCTGGTACTTCAAAAAAGGCAAAAGGGCCCTCCACCGAAGAAGAGGCATCTCCTTCCTTCTGAAAATGAATTAAAAACTCCAAGATAAAGAGAGGCAACGGCTATTTCCCTCCACAGGCTGGGGTCTGTTTCAAAGGCTGGCAGCATCTCCCAGAGTCACCCGTAACAGGATAACCAATTCCTCACTGAGTTTTCAACATCTGAAAGGATCGAATCCTCAGTTTCTGGCAATGCAGCTCGTGAAGGTCACACTGCAGCGTGACACGGACCCAATGACACAGAGTGTCTAGACTAAGGAAAATTGACAGCCTCCTCCATCTTAAATTTATCCCAGATGAAGTGAAACATCAAAGGAGCTCCTTTTAATGGGCTTTTTGGCATGTGGTCCTTTGTTCTTAACAAGTCAGCACCAGCTGCTGTGTCCATAATGCCAAGTCAGTAACGTCCCCGGCCAGATTCTTGGCTGGTGTAAATCAGTGTCACTCCTCTGCAGGCAGAGATTTTGATTGGTTGACATCAGCTGAAGATTTGGCTCCTTGTGCTGAGCAGGTGCAAGCTAAAGTAAAATCTCCTGTGCCATATTTCATATTTCTCCTGTCTTCACCACCAGTTCTGCTGCACACATTTGCAGGGTGGAGAGTTAATTAGCATCAGCTGGAGCTGCTCAAGTTCCTATATGATAAATTCCACATTGTAAGGAACTGCTTCCCTCTAATTATATTTTGTTCACGTAGATACATTTTTATATATGTATTTATATTTACACACATACAGATATTGTACTTTGGCTTATTGTGTGATATGACTTTCCCATAAACAGAAGATGAGGTGAGAGCACCAGATAGGCCACATTCCTTCACCACATTTCAAACACGATTTAGTTAATGAAAGTAAATATTACTTATAGCCTTCAGATTTCCTAATTAACCCATTTCGATTACCAGGCTTTTATATTAAAGGTGACCCACGATACTTTCTTGGTACACAAATGTCTCAAGTACCTGGAGCTCTTCAGTGTGTATTTAAAATAAAAATGTGTTTTTGCTTTGCAGGTAGCAGCTTATCAGTCCCACAGCACCAGCTGTTCTGATTTTACTCCAGTATGAGTAGGAATATACATACACGCATCAAAAAATTAAAATAGATCTTGAAACAAATTAAAGTCTAGCTATTTACCCCTTAAAAACCGGCTGCTGACTTCAGCACTTGTTAATAAATAAGATGAAGAAGGAAACAGAAGTCTGTAATCATCTGGGGCCATCCAACACTCCCTAAGCCCAGATCCCATCTCGGTTTTCCCCACTCGCTGTCTTGGGTTGTTTTAATTAAGCAAATTATGCTTTCAAGTCACCTGCCATGTTCTTTGGGAAAAGGTACAAGCAGCTACGTTACCAAGCCTCTGATGCGTCTTGTTCACTGCTGTGAATGTGTCCTTCCCTTCCTGAGCATTTCATCCCTGAATTCCGGAAAAGGAACTCTGGGAGTGCCCCCCCGGACACCCCCTGAGCCAGGACAGCTCCCAGGGCCTCAGGCACTGCTGAGCACGTTCATCACAGCCACCCCATTGTGGGTCATCCACCTCCCACTGCTGACTCCAGCACGGAACCATCAGGGTTGAAAAAGACCTTTAAGACTGAGTCCAACCATTCCCCAGCATTGCCAAGGCCACCACTGCCCCATGTCCCCAAGTGCCACATCCACACGGCTATGAAATCCCTCTGGGGATGGGGACTCCACCCCTGCCCTGGGCAGCTGTGCCAGGGCTGGAGAGCTCTTTTGGTGAAGAAATTTTCCCCAATATCCAACGTAAACCTCCCCTGGTGCAATCTGGGGCTGTTTTCTCTCCTTCTGTCCCGTGTTCCCTGGGAGCAGAGCCTGACCCCCCCCAGCTGCCCCTCCTGTCAGGGAGTTGTGCAGAGCCACAAGGTCCCCCCTGAGCCTCCTTTTCTCCAGGCTGAGCCCCTTTCCCAGCTCCCTCAGCCGCTCCTGGGGCTCCAGACCCTTCCCAGCTCACTTCCCTTCCCTGGACACACTCCAGCCGCTCAGTGTCTGTCTTGTCCAAGACTGACTTTAGGATCTGAGGTCCCTCAGCAGTGCCAGCACAGGGACGGTCACTGCCCTGGTTGTGTGGCCACACTGTGGCTGATGATTATCTCATAACCCTGATGTCCCTAATTTTGGATAGTTTACATGGGAGTGTGATGCTCATGAGATGCCCTTTTGTCATCTCCCAAACCCTCCTTACACATCTGCATCTCTGCTCAGGGCAGTGGGATCCAGCACAGCACCCACCCTCCAAACTGGATTCACTCTCCACCTCAGTTGTTCTTCCGTAGTATCTCTGCACAGCAGCTTTGGGTACGACAACAAGAGGAGAACAAAAGTGTAGAGGTGAGCAGGAAATATTTTGCTTTAGAAAATAGCTGAGATGTGTGAAGGCGCTCAGGCACCAAGAAGTTTATGGTTATCTGAGCTTAAACAGATAAATTTAAATGTTGGCATTTATAATCTTCCCTAGAAAAGTGATGATATTGTTTAATCAAGAGGTCAAAAAGAATTTAAAATTGTCCCATTTTCTTCTCTTTGCTTCTTTTTACTGATTCAGCCTAGAGCCCAGTAGGTAATAGATAGTGAAAGATGGATTGAGAACTTGATATTCATGGGGAATATATTCTTCATGAAAGGTAGGTGAGAAATTAAGATTAAAAATGTTCCTGTCTTCAGCAGAAACAAGACTAATCTTTTCATTTCCACCTTACCTTGTATTTATGAGACATCAGCTGCAGACAGGAAAGGAAATTGCAGCATTGCCTGAAAAGCAGCGTTAGCAGGTTCTGACAGCTTGTTAAAAGCCGTGACCAAAGGCAGGGTGATGCACATCGATCACCCGTGACAGGGACCTTGTGGAGCTTGGCCTGGGCTGGCCCTTGGCCGTGTCTCTGAGGTGGGTGGGTCACGTGGCCCCCAGTGGGACCCTTCACGCGTTCCTTCAGCTGCCCAAGGGATGGAAATGTTGGCCACTCACTAAAAATAAACACAGTTCTGTCCTACGACTCTGTCCTCCCATGGTTCAATGTGGACTTCATGTATAACATGGATTTTCCAGCACTTACAATCCAATTTCTTGCCAGATAATGGAAGTCAAGGCCCAAAGCAGTGGAGTGAGTAGAAGATACGGTCCACAGTGGGGAAATATCATATTCCATCCTTGGGATGCTCTAGCATGAACCATGGCTTTGAACTCTGAGTCCCACAGATTTGGATTTCCAAGTGTAATTCCCATCCATGAGCAGAACCCAAGATTTACATTTCATTAATAATCCTAAAGTATCCTTTTCACTTGTGGCACATGGTGGAAATATATAACTCTGGAGATTACCTGGCCCAGCCTCCTGCTGAAAGAAGGGACTTAGATTAAGTCATCCAGGTCCGTGTAAAGCCGAGTCTAGAACAGTTGAATTTGGACATGTAATAATATGAGTAATACAGTAAGTAGAGTCATCATTACTTCAGTGAAGTCACACAAAAGATTAGGAAAAAGACACTCCAAAGAGGCCATGACTCAACTGGGCCTATAGGAAACAGCAAACCTGGCCCCAGCACCTGTACAGCAGAGAAGTATTTGGGTGCTCATTCCAACTCAGATCCTAATAAAGCCACCTCTACATCCTGGAAACTGCATTTACAGATTTCATACAGAGAAGTGTAGCCTTGAAAGTAATTTTTTTTTTTTCCTAGCATAGTGATGTTATTACCACTCGTATTTCTGCTGGCAGGAAGCTCTTGCCTACAGCTGCAAACCAATATAAACTCCAGCTTTCTGGGTCATCAGAAATGTAATGAACGAAGTGCTCTCCACAGTTCCCTCATCCATAAGATAACTGTGTTAAAGCACGAACACTGTGTCAGGACTTGCTCTCTGTCCCTTCTTTGCTGGTTCTCCCTTCTTTTAAACACTTCATTTCACAAACATTTCATTGCATAAACATGGAGCAGAGCAAAGCTTAACAGGGACAGATTTGAATTAGTGAACAAGCAGAGGAAAGAATATCCACAATAACTGGGAATCTAGAATGGCGTAAAAGTTCTTCTCCAAAAGGGTTGTCCAGTCCTAGAGGGATTTAAAAGCCCTGTGGATGTGGCACTTGGGGACATGGGTCAGTGGTGACCTTGGCAGTGCTGGGGGATGGTTGGACTGGATGATCTCAAAGGTCTTTTCCACCCTAAACAATTCTGTGATTAATAATCTGATACCAATAACTTCTCCTCACTTCACCCATTCCAGAACTAAAAAGGACTCACTTTTTAATTTCTCCCAGGTTAAAAATCACACCAATTCCCTCTCATTTTAGGGAGCAACGTGGACATCCCATGCTTTTACCAGGTTTCTCATGATTTGTCCCATTGAAGTGTCGATGGCCGTGCACGAGCTCATTACTTGGGTGATCCTGCTGAGAAAGGCCATGGTTTTGGAGCATTATTCTGGCTGTTTATACAAATTTCACACAGGAAAGTTGTAGTAAGCTGATAAACACCTCCTTATACATTACAAAGGGTCTGAGCAAGAGAAATGTATATCCTTACATGCTACACGATTGCCCACACAAAAGGTGGAAGCAGTTAGAAAGGTAACACTTCCCATGTTTATTTACACCTATAGTCTAGTGTACACAAATGGTGGAAGTCCTTTATCACAAACCAGTGTTCCTCAGCTCCTTACCTCACCAATTTCCTCCTTTCAGTAAAACTATGGAACCATGAGCAGCCTCCCAATTCACTTTCTAATTATTTCTAGTAAAAGTGGTTCTTCCGTGCCACCCACCATGGCATCACTAAGACCAGGGAAGGCCCAGTTTTAAACCTGGTTTATGACAGAGAAACCTTAGATGGTGCTGAACAAAGCCTTGAATACATAACACTCCCTATGGAGTGACACTCCCTGATATTTGAAATTAGGATGTGTGCAATGAAATGCTTCATTTGCTGGTGCCATCCCTCTATATTTCTCTCCCCAACCCCTTAGCACTGATTGGCATCTTCCCTCTCCTGCTCCCCACTGTGCCTTCTCCCCTCCAACACCACACAGCCTGGATTATGCTTAGGAAAATAGAGGAATATTTTCTCTCAGGCTCTGGCCCTGCCCTCTGCAGCTGCAGGAACAATCCCATTGACTTCAGGCATGGAAAAGGGAGAGCAGCAATGGCTGCAAGGAGTTTGCACCTTGCCCAGCCCTCAAGGCAGCGTGAGGCTTCTCATCTTTCTGTTTCCTTCCACTTGCACACTGGGAAGATGAAGGCACAAAGGAACCTTAGGGAGTGGCTCATGTTCATACACTGACCCTCATATCAAAAAGGCCATATAAGAACAGGGTAATTGCAATTAAATGTGGCCCAAGGTCGCAGGATACAGAGGGGGCAAGTTTTAATCTTTGTGCTCTTGGTAAAAAACAGACTCGCTCATTGATAATCTCCCCATCCACCTTCCCTTCCTGGAAAGTCAATAAACTCAGCTGTGGTTATCCAAGTGTGCTGGAAAATCCCAGTGCAGCAGGAGCTGCATCACTCTGGGCAGGGAGCAATCCCCTCTCCCTTCCCCAGGAGCAACAATGCCAAGAGCATTTTATGTTTGTAAAATGCTTGGAAAGGTTGGAAACAAAAACGTTCAAGATTTGCAAACCTTTTACCTGGTTTCATTAGATATAAAAGCCTGGGCTTATTACTGTAGCCTTCTAAATAAAAGCTGAAAACAAGATCATTTTTAATTGCAAGGAGCACAAAACCAAGCTCAGTGCAGTCATCTCTTTCTTAATTTCACACCTTGAAATTCAGCCCTTATTCATAGAAAAACCTAATTATTTTCAGGGGATAAGCACTTGCAGGTTGCTGGGAGAATAAAAAAAAATTACTGTTATAAATGTTTAAAAAAAGAGGTTGAATGCAGAAAACACAGGGGGATTTTTCTTCCTCAGCTGATGAGCAGCACGCATCACCAGCATGGCAAATATTCGTGGCAGTGCTGGAGCTGGAAACCTCTGGGTTGTGCTCTAACTCCCTGTGCCTCTGCAGAAGCAAGGATTGCTGTTATCTGCTCTCACAAAATCACTGTGGTGGGGCTGCTCCAGCCTGGACCTCTGCTTCACCAGCCTGAGGTTTCTGGAAATGACTTACCTGCCTCAGCACTTGAATTAGGAATTTGGAGAGAAAACAACGTGTGGTGGCTGCCAGGCTGCTCATCCTCTTCCTTTGTTGCTACTGCGTTGTGAGGTCCTCTGGGAATATCCACAAATGCTGCAAATCCCGAGGCAAAGACACTTTGCAAAGGGTATTTACTACCCAAATGTCCTTCCTTTGTGTTGTCCTTCTTAATTTCCTTATTTCCCGTGAAGTCTGCGCCCAGGTGCGATCTGACTGGAGCCCTGTTTGCTCCTGGGAGCTTCCTTGGAGCTCTCTCCTCCATGGGCTCTCCATTAGCTATGCCATCTACTCCATCTGCTGTTAATCCGGACAAACTGCACTTCAGGCTGAAGGACAGCGAGGATCTATACGTTTTTTGGCATTTCACTCGAGGTTGGTCAATGCACACATTGAGCGACTTGTCTAAGTAATAGATGGTGTTTGGGCATGGCTGAGACACCTGGAGCTGGACACGGGAGATGAACGAAGGTGGCACTTTCTCCCTCCCATCACTGCTTTGAAGACCCACGCCATTCTCCTTGATTCCAGGGTCAAAAAGCTGCTCGTGGGGCTCTTCACCTAATTTTGAGTGAGACTTGGAAACCTTTAAGGGAGGTTGGTTTGAGTGGGCTGGTGGAGGCCAGCACCCAAGGGCAGCAGGGACTTTGCCGGATGTGGGGGACACGGTGTTGGGCTCTTGTCCAGCCCCAGGGCCACGTGCCTGGTCTTCTCCTGAGCCCACAGGAACACGCCTGGCTGTGACAGTGATGTAGGCAAAGCCTCTCTGCTGGCTTGGACTGCGAGAGTCCGATGGTGACATGGTGTCTTCTAAGGATGCCTGGATCTCTAATCCACTGGGAAGCACCAAAATTGTTCTGCTAACGATGGCTGAGCCGTGGTTGGGCAAAGATGGCTTCGTGTGACAAGCTCTGGGCTGGGGGATCAGGGCCTGCATAGGCAGAGAGGGCTGGTTTCCTTTGGGTTTATCCTCATCAATCTGTGCAATGATTACTGGCGAAATCAATCTTGTACTTTGGGAAGGCAGAGATTCCTGCAAATGAAAAGATTCCCAGTTATCACCATACTCCATTATCCTGTGTGCAACTGTTTCTCATCCACCATCTATCTCAGCAGACAGTTTTGTTCAAGATCTCTTGTTAACTTTCTATTCATATCAACTTTTTTGTCATTTAATAATGCACGCTCTTGAAATCAGCTCTGAATTGTCTGGGACGCCTCAATGAATACTTTATCACTCTGGTGAAGGAAAAAATATTAAAATCTAAAACCTGTATTCCATAGTATTACTGAGAGTATTTAACCCATCACCATGGATGGGAATGGTGGGTGTTTAAAAATGGACACAGCAAAGACAGTTGCCAGTTTCAGACTATAAACTCCTCTTTCACCACGATCTGCTGCAATTTAAAATGCATTTAACTGTATTGTGGATCACTGGCTGTAACATCACATGCTGCAGAGGACATGGGGGCACCAGGGGCATGACAGCTCTACAACCTCACCAGTTACAGGCATGAAAAATCTTCTCCCAAAAAAGTGATACAGTTACCCACAAGGGCTCTGGGTACTATTTTAATTAATTAGTTCCCTCTTTCTTATGATTCCTTGGTGACACCTGCCAATGATGTACAAACACATACGTCGAAGATTGATTGACAGTGGCCCAGATTAATTTTTCCATCCATGACAGGAAACATCCATCTTGATAGACCACACCTTACTTCCCTCAAGGTGACAAAGGAGGTGCTCTTATGTTCCAGCTCTCTGACAAAGAGTAAACCTGAGTTTAAAGCCTCCTGCTATTATTATCCACCCGGCTGGGCACATAAGTCCCATGCAATAAAGCATCTGGCCTAATCTCACTGCTGCTGTAAACTGGCTGATTAGATTGCTCCTGCTCTGTGTTCCCAGATCTCTTGATCCTAATAGAAATAAAAAAAACCCCAAACCCAACACTGAACTAGCATGCAGAATCTGAGGATTAGCTTCCTAGGGAAAGCTCATTCCATGTCTAGGGGCCACTGACTCCTGCTTGTTGGGAGAAGGATAGACCCCAGTCCCATCTGGGTGTCTATCAACTGATAACCAACGCCAGGACTCAACAAGGGCATCACAAAACCCGATATTGTTCTTCCCCCAGGAAGAGGGTGACAGCAGTGGGATCTCCCTGGTGCCTTGGTCACCCTTTGCAGGACTTGGGTGACACCGCACCAAAGCCCATGGGGAGAGGATCTTTAAGGACCCTTCCAACTCAAACCGTTCCATGATTCGGAGCTCCTATGAAACCATCCTTGTATTCCTCCTCCATGCAGGAAAACCCAGAAAGAGTTCCTTTGTATCTCTTGGGAAGGAGCCTACTGGGAACCCAAATGGGCAGAGGCAGATCAAGAGTTTATTAACGAGGTGAAATGCCAGATAAATTTTATCAACTCTTTAAACCAGCTGCCTGTGGTTTGGACAATTCAATAATTTCACAGCCCCAGGGAAAGCATTTTCTTCCTCCTCTGTTTCTTTCATGTTTTGTAACAACATTTGCCTCATATTTTCTTCACTTCATTTACTTCTACCTACAGGTTTAAGACCTTTGCATGCCTTCCAAAACTCTCAACTTCCCCCAGATTTCTACAGGGCACCAAAGAAGAATGTTCCTTGAGAGACTTTATTTTGGATGCATCTCTCATGCTCCAGTAGTTAATTTGACATTTATTTCTTTTGTTGAGGGCTGCACAGATGGAGACATCCTGCAAGAGTCCAAAGGCATGTCAGAAACGCTCCTGATTAGCCACAAACTCGTGCACCAATATTTTAAATAATTTACTTCTCCTTTTTCTGCTTGAATATATGTATTACTTCCTCCTCTCAATCTTTAGCAAAGAAATGGATCTTTAAGGTTTGCCCAGCTCATCCTGTGCTTGTTGGGAGCTTTCAAGCTTCACTGCATCTTGTGAAAAACACACACAGAGTAATTGTGGTGAGCCGAAAACCTCAGGCTTTATGTCGAGGACATGTCAGGCAGAGTGTACTGATATTTGGGATACCGCTTGATTTAGTCTCATGGGGGGTTTTTTACAACTTCTTTTCCCCAACAAAACGTGCAATCTTTTCCCCCTCACCAAGAGCACGCAGAATCACAACACTTAGCCATCATTTTATTTGGCTTTTCTGCTGACTAAGCTAAGCTTAACTAAACAAAACCAAGTCCAAACGTACTGCTCAGCAATCAGTGATTGTTTTTTAAACCCTCTTGCATTCTGCTGACTGCTCTCCAAACAGAATTTATTTATTTTACCTTGGTAGGGCTCGATTTTCCCCAGGCACCACTCTCCTGCTGAAGGCCTGTGCATGTTCTCTGACCATCAGGGCCCCAGCGCTTTTGTGTCACCCCTGGGGAAAAACACAGAGGAAGGAACATCATTTTCAGTGTTCTGGAGGAGATGAGTCAGAAATGTGCTTTTAAATGGAGCGCAGCAGGAGGGAAAGAGTCCTGGAAATGATCTGATTGCCCTGGGATCTGTTTCTCCCCCTCCACAGAAGAGGCACTTGAAACCCCCTGGGATCCTGCTGCAAGGATTTGGACAGACCCGTACTGTGTCCAGGGTTGATCCAAAGTTTTACTGTCTCTGATTTTGATTTCCATGGCTTCAGGCACAACTGTGGAGGGACCGGGGAAGCCGGGAAATGTGGATTTCAACAAATGCGCCTTTTGTGCTCTCTGCACAAAACGGGGAATGAATGAATGCTCCCCAAGAACGGGGAGCAGAGACAGCCCAGCAACGAGCTGGATTTCATTGGCACTAAGTCACCTGCACGTTTAAAGAGCTGCAGCGATTCCAAACCACGTCCACAAATTCTATTACATCACAACATTCCTAGTTCAGTGATAACTGTTCCACCAGCACCTCGACCTCTGCTTTTGCCAGGGGTTGTTTTGTGCGAGCGCAATTCTCTCTCTGCAGCTTTTTACATGGAGCTAATTTCCATTTAACACAGTCTGGGCTATTGCACTGATGCATTACGTCTGCTGTCAACTGCTTTGCCAGAAATTACGTTACTTTCTAGTTTGTATTAAGCATCCAAAATTAATTTTCAGACATTCTCCATTTGGACTGAAATCTCTTGACGTTCCTGGCTGTTGTTTTACAGCAACATGTCACACCACTGGTAAGACCTTTTGTATTGTTTTTCTTCCAGCCAGGCAGGCTGCCACAGGAGAAAATTTTTTGCTAAGCAGAATTTCAGTTTGTGTGTTGCATTATTATTAACACAGGAATATAAATCAGCTCCCCTTTAGGAAGTGTTTATTAAACCATGCCCACCACAACAGAATTCATCTCTTTGGGTGAAGGGGAAGAGGAGGAAGATTATCAGTTCTTTCCCTCAAGAAATCTTTAGTCCCACCCCAACATTTAGAGGATGTTTGAAGAGCTTTTTGTTTTAATAAAATACACTAAAATATACTTTAACACTTCCTTAGCATAACTCCAAGATGCCAATGCCACTGTGTACATCCACCGCCGGCATGAAGGAAGAGATTTGTTTTTGTCATCGAGCAACAGACAGTCCAGAGCCACCAAGCAAACAGCTGGACTCATTAGCCACAGTGTGGGAAAACAGAGAATCCAGAAAAAAGCCAGAGCAGAGGGCCCACTCCATAGCTTTTGGCAAAGGAATAATTCTGGGTTGCAATCAGTGCAAAGGCAGGGAACCTGGTCTAGCACTGGAAACCGCTGGCACCAAACACAGGCGAGATGCCCTCGGAGCCAGCTCCTCGCGCTGTCGTGGCACGCAGTGAGGAGGACAAAACCAAAGGACAAAATCCGTCTCTGCTGCTGGGGAAGACCCATGGAAAGGTTATTTTCAGTGTATCAGTGCTGTGGTGAATTACACGTGGGCACTTTCATGATGAAGAGTAGCCACGTGTGCTGCATTATTTATCTCTTAAAACAACTAAATAGGGAATAACTTACATAGGGGGGTAAAGAAGGAATTCTTGGGTTGAGTGAGACATCAAAAAAATCCAGAAGTTTGATGAAAAACCCCTATGTAATTAAAGCAACAACTTCCACTAATTTATCAATATTTTCCTGAAATGCTTTGCAGTAAGAACCCCACAGTTGTCTCAGATCAAGCAGGAAACTACAACAGGAGATCATCAACTTGTGAATGTCAACCAGTGCACAAGGAAATCCGGAGGCTGGCCAGGGATAAATCAGATCCAACAGGCCCCTTCTTCCATGACATTCATTCAAATGCTTTTCCAGCACCAGAGAAAGACTGAGGGCTACAGGGCCAAAGAAGAACAAGTTGTCAAAGTCCACACTGCAGGTTACACATAACAGGTAAATTATTCTTAGCCAAGGAACCTCTTGTGATTAGCAATAATCTGTGGGCAGAACCCTCCAATTTTCCACAGATCCCTGGGAATAGTTTGGTAAATTCTTGCCTGTCTAACTTTAAAAAGTAGCTGTTTCTGGAGCAGGAGAGACAGGAAGAATCGAGGTGAGAAGAAAAGGAAATATTTATTTTCTTTGCTAAATCATCCGCAGTGGAGTTTTGCATTGCCTTCTGTACCCTATCCCATGCAAGGACATTCTCATGTTGCTACAGGAATCCTATAGCTGGAAAACACTCAGACTTTTGGCCAGTCATTGAATGTATTTGCTGAGACAGATTAAATGGCATTGGTGGCAAAAGCACTGGCATTTATCACGGTGTTATTAAATCCATTGTTGGAAGCTTCACGTTTGTTAATTTGTGTTAAGAGAACAAGCAAAAAAAAAAAAAACAAAACCCAAACCTTTGAAAAGAGCTTGAACCTGTGTTTGCAATGAAGGCACTACACGGAGCACAAGGCTGCAGCTGAGATGTGTCACACACCGAGCGTTCAAATTCTCGTTGCTGACAAAACACGCCGTGCTGGAACCCTTGTTACACAACAAAATGCAAAGTTCACTTTTTCCCCGGTGTGAAAGCATGAAAGAAATGGCATTTCAAGTACTTTCCATCTCTGTGGGGAGCAGGAGAAACTTATTTCTCTCCAAGCTGAAATCCCGAGGATTGGTTTAACCTCCCCAGGCCTTCCCACCACAATTCTCCCCTCCGGCTTAAAAATGGGAGATGCCATGAGGAACAGAGGAGCAACTGCTCGCACATGACCTCTGTCCTACGACACCTTCACCCTTTTTAATTTTTCCCCTCACGAATCCTGTTCGTTGAGGCAAATGCTACGCTCCTTGGCAGGGCGTCTGGACATCCGGCTCCAGCCCAGGGTTTTCCTAATTACGGAGTGCAGCTGGATCTGATTCCCCCGGCCTCGAGCGCCTGGATCCTGCCTCAGGCCAACTGGCAGCCGCCTCAGATAATGATTCAGAAAAGATGGACGTGTAAATCAGCTGCCGAAGCCCAGATCGATGGCAAAGGTGAGGGTGCTGCTGAGGAATCGCGGCCCGGGAATGTCGGGCAGGCCCAGAGCAGCCCCACACGGAGCCGGCTCAGGTTTTGAGCAAAACTTGGGACTCGCATAAAAAGACATGGAAAATGCTGGTTTCCCAGTGGTTCGGGTCTTTGCTGCACACGTGCCAGGCTGGGGGACACTGTTTGATGACAAACCAGCCGTGAGAAAGACCTGGAGGGGCTGGAGCGTGTCCAGGGAAGGGGACGGAGCTGGGAAGGGGCTGGAGAACTCCTGAGGGAGCTGGGAAAGGGGCTCAGCCTGGAGCAAAGGAGGCTCAGGGGGGACCTTGTGGCTCTGCACAACTCCCTGACAGGAGGGGGCAGCCGGGGGGGTCGGGCTCTGCTCCCAGGGAACAGGGACAGGAGGAGAGGGAATGGCCTCAGGCTGGGCCAGGGGAGGCTCAGGTTGGATACTGGGACAAATTTCTCCACCAAAAGGGTTTTCAAGATTTGGAACAGGCTGTCTGGGGAAGTAGCAGTATCACCACCCTGGAAGTGTTCAGAAATCTTGTGGATGTGGCACTTGGGGACATGGGTTAGGGGTGACCTTGGCAGTGCAGGGGGAATGGTTGGACTCGATGATCTTAGAGAGCTTTTCCAGCTTCAAGCATTGTGTGATTGACACCCAGAGCGACACCAGGCAGAGCTGGAACGACTTTAGACCACTGGCCCTGGCCTCATCCCCAGTTTTTGTCAGGAAAGTTGCCTATTTTAGTCACTTACTGTTCGTGTGCTGACAAATCTCAAATGTGTGTCAGCACTTCTGGTCTCCCCTGCTCTGCTCCAAACCCTGCTTGCTCTGCACTGGCCACGTCCCCTGTCCCCTCTGAGCCACCAGCATCACCTCACACTGATCTCCTCCGAACTTCCAGGAACCTCCAGTGCTTCCCTGAAAACACCATAAAACAGCACTGCAGAACAGACACACTACTAAGAAAAGAGGAAAACTTCTCCACTTTATAAAAAAAATATCTTTTTTGTTGAGCTTTGCCCAACATCCATGAGACTGGTGAGGGGAGTTGGGCTCCCTCCCATGTCCATGGCAGCCAGGTTCCCTACAGCACTCAAAAATTCCCCAAAATTCCTCAAATTCCCTGCTTAGCACCTGGGAGCTAAAGGACATTGATGGCTTGGCTGCAGGGTCAGGCATCAGAGCCATCACTCTGCTAACACAGTGTCTCACTTAAACATTTTTTTTTCTTCCTTCTGTGTATTATTCTCACTGGAGGAAGTAATTTATACTCGATTCTGTTTAAAACATTAGAACTGTTTGAATTTCCTTGCGGCTTTTTTAATTCAAATACCTGCGGAAGCCTCGAGGAAAAGAAGTGTCATCATTAAAGATTCATCACTCTCCTCTCTCAGTAAGGGCTGGGAGAGATCAGCATCCGCTCCTTCAGATCTGAGGTGAGTCATCCAGAAACACCATCCGGACATTACGGATACATCGGAGATGAAAGCCAAGCTGGAATGAACACTGGAACCAAACCTATGTCTTCTGGTCTTCTTCATGTGTCATAAAGAAAGGATATCATAGAATTGCAGAGCCTGGTGTCATCTAAAATAAAACTGAGCAGTGAAGCTAAAGTTCACATTCTTGCTATTAAAAGCAGAGACATGAATGCTGAAAATTCCACCTTTTCTCAGAGTCCTTGCTGATATCACATTGATTTATAGGGAATTTACCAAAAAATGTTGTGTTTAGTTGTTAGTGGAGAGAGTGATGCATCTCCAGAAAGCCTTGGCACAGGCACAGGGAATGGTTTGGGTTGGAAGGGACCTCAAGATCTTTTTTCACCCCCTGCCATGGGCAGGGACACCTTACACTATCCCAGGTTGCTCCCAGCTCCATCCAACCTGGCCTTGGACCCTTCCAGGGATCCAGGGGCAGCCACAGCTTCTCTTGTTGTCCTTCAAGGACATTCTCCTGAGCCTCCAGAAGTGATGTTAAATTCAAGGAAGAGGGGAGGGGGCACATTGACAATCTCTGCAGGATTTCAGCAACCTCGGTGTAAGGCCGGGCAGGAATTTTCACCAGGATGCTTAAGGAGTACAGGGCACCATCCTGAGAGCTGGGACACACCCAAAAACCACACAGGACGTGCTCCTCAAGGGAGGGTGACAGAGGGACAGTCCCTCAGTCCTGCTAGAGCATCTTTGCTGCTTACAAAAGTTGCCTGCACATCCTGACAACAGGGGTCAAGCAGCAATGTGGGCTCAAAGGAGGGCAAAGCAGCTGCCAGCTCTTTACTTCAAACCTTTCTTGTCACGAAAAAAGCCAAACCAACACAAACAAGCACTTTGCCACAAAAGAAAGCACTTGAACACAGTGGCACCAAATGATGGTGTTTTAAGGCTGCTTTGTGGGGAAGGCTTTCAAATCAGAGCAAGCCTAACAGCCTGGAATCATTTCAGCCTGAACAGGCTTCATTGTGTAAACAAAGTAGAAAAATGTATTTTTTTTTTAAGATGTCAGGACGGATTTTCTTCTGTTACAAGCGAGATTTGATAAGTGAATTATCTCTCCCTGCTTGCACACCTTGGAGCTGAGCTGGCTGCCTGCAGAGATGATTACAGGATCCACCATGGAAGGGGACAAATGAGTCCTGGTCTGCTATCAAAGAGCCACAAGTCATAAATCTCTCATTATCCGTGCCATTAGAAGCAAGGTGCTCATCAGGGGACTAGAAAGAGCACAGGAATTATATCTTTAAACCCATGCATAAGATAAAAAAAATGGTGTTTTCATTATGCATTGCTATTATTCTTTATCTTCACCTAATAATATAAAGAGAGGAATCACCCCCAGCACATCCATCACACACACACAGACAAAATTAAGAAAATTCTTCACTTTCTCCCTTTTCCCTTTGTCCTCCAAGTTTTTCTTCTTTTTTTCTTTTTCCCTTTTTTTTTTTTTTTTAGTTTTCAGTGATGTGCCATTGGGCAAGCCAACGTTGTCCATACATCTCGCCATGATTCTGGGACATAGACACATTTCTGTAATTTGGACACATTTATCTAAGAGGATTTGACAAAGCAGTGAGAGATTGTGCACGAACAGCAAAAAAAAAACCCCAAACTCTCCTCTGAGAAAAGGAATCCTCTCCAGGAAATCCTGGAAAATTCATATTCCTGTATGAGGTGCCCTCTGCTCACACCAAGGTAGGTGACGCCTTTGGTTTCTTGCCACAGTTCCTGTTTGGTGACCATTTTATTCCTTTGGAAATCTGCTGATGTTTCTTTAAACAAGCCCGTCAGTGGGGTCAGGAATCCCAGGGAGGGGTTTTGCCCTGGAGGTGACATTTGGGACCATGTGGGAACAGGAAGATCAGTGGGAATCAGCTGGAGATGAGGGGCTGAGAGGCTCTGGAAGTGTCACCGGCCTGGCGTGGGAGGCAGGAGAGGGGAAAAACCAAAAGCAAGGCACTCATTGAGGCTGTTTCACCTAAGAAATTTGTAGCACTGACTTTTGGGTTAGGCCAACCTGAATAAATATATTCAATATTTCAATATGAACCCTGGAGGGGCCAGAGGTTTGTAGAGAAAAGAAAGTAACCAGGAGATAGAGACAAAGAAAGGAGGCGAGTCCAAGCAACATCAGTGCCTAATTTTTACTACTTTTAAGGAATTCTGAAGACAATTCCTGGTTCAGAGCCTTGCACTGAGATTCATTAGTACCTACTGCCAGGTTATTTGGTTTATTGACCGCTGAGCGGCCAATATCCTCTCAAAATAAAGATGTAATTAACAGAAACATTCCATACCGAGCTGACGAAAGGATTCCTTCGCCCCTCTCAGAGTTCCCTTCACAACATGGCACTAAGACACCCCCATTTTAGGGACCACATCCATTTCTGGAAGCTCAGGAATGCTTGAGCCAGCCAGAAAATTCCTAAGTGACTGTAAACATGACAAACACAACGCATAAGCAAACAAAGGCAAAGCAGCTCTGCAGCCAAAAAATTATATTTATGAAGAGCTATTTTAGTGTTATTATGAGTATTTATATAAAGGCCATAACATGCAGAGAATTTGATGGCACAAATGGAGTCTGTAAATAAAAATTCCACCCGTGCTACTCAGAACTGGTAGCAATTACAAAATGTACACATTTGCCCAGAGCTGCTTGTGCATAGTAAGAGCTCGAGGTTTTTGTGAGGCCTCCCAATTCAGTATCTCTTACATTTACCTGCTTTTGACAGAGAAGAAACTCAGAGAGGACAAGTGCACTGCCTGTTATGCATTTTATGGCTCAATATAGATCCTGCTGCAGGGATTTTTTCGGGATGCTTTGACTTAACAATGGTATTTATTGATTTTTTTTTTTTTCCCTTTTAATACTCTTAATACAGCGGTGACTCCAGAAAACTATGTATGCCGTGGGTACAGAAGTTTTTGTGGCGGCATCAAAGGAGTGATTCCAGCCCACATCTCCATTCCTCCTGTTTGGTTTCCAAAACAAAGAAACAGGATGATCAGGAGCCAAATTCGACACTGAATGATTTGTACAACGACACGAAACTTGCTGGAGCTCCAGCCACGCCGGATTGAATACAGACTTTTCATGCTACTTTTGTACAATAGAAGCACTCATCTTTTGTGTAATACTTGGGATTATTCTTTCTTTCTGGGAAGTCTTTCACATTAACTGCTGTGATTACAGCCATCACAAACTGCTTGATAATAGGGGATGCAGGAGGCTAAAACCAAGATAACAAAAAAAAAAAAAAATCAGCTTTCACAGGATAAAAACACAATAGCCAAGATTTAAATAACTATGAGGCCTCAAAAGTTCAGTTTCTAAGTCGCTGGTGTGATCACAAATAGTTTTATTTTGCAAAATTTAAGAATATTTTGCAGCTCCCTCTAATTTATTTCAGTTGCCACGGATTTGTCCCTATTCTAAATCTAACAGCTCTTCACAGAGCTGAACTTTGCCGTTATTCCACCACATAAAACTTTTTGGCTGGTGAATTATTACCTGAATTTGCCTTTGGAAGGGAAAGCAGAAAAACAAATCTCTATTCACAACGCACTTTTACTACACACGCACGCTTTGCTTGATCTTGAAATTGCCCTTTTTGGATTCCATTGCAACAGGTGGAGAAACACAGAGAGAGATTAAATAATAAAGATTAAACCAAAAATGCTGTCATACGACCATAAAACTGTTGGTTTTATCACCAGACTCAGCAGAAGACAACTGGCCATCATATTTTTTCTTTTCTTTTTTAATCTCTCAGGCTTTCAGCTCTGAAATAGTGCAGAAAAGCCTGGAATCGATGATTAAATGTTAAAGCCCTCAAACCCCTAACATCTGGCAGCTTTTTGGGATGAAATGTGGAGTTCCCTCCAGCTTTTCTTTTGGCTGTGGATGTCACCTGGATAGGAAGGAGCAAGGCTGGGGCTGTCAGCAGCCAGCCCAGGCAGCCGTGGCTGCTTTTCCAAGGAGCCATCAGCTGCTGCCTAGCAACCACCCAAACCTGTGGCTGTTTGTGTATTCCAGTTCTTGTGCAAAACTCAGCTCAGATCCCAAATTATTGCATTCAACAATAATTGCATTCAACATCAGAGCTGCAACAGATGGATGAGAAAACGCATTTTCCTTTAATTCCTCGTTCTCCAAGGCTGTGTTTGTAAAATACACACACCCCCCCCCAAGAAATTCAACGCCAGGCCAATCAGAAAAATATTTCAATACGTGAATAGTTATTTTCGGTAATAGTTGTCCTTTAGGAGCTACTTCCATGAATAAAGTCACTCATATTCCTTTATCTTTTAATTATGACATCATTAAGAGTGACATAGGAGCAAACTTAAAGAGCCTTGTTCTCTTGGGCATGACATAAATTCTCCTGCAAAAAAAGTTGTCCCGGTGGTTTAGAAGTCCTGGTTTTTTCCCAATTTTTATCTACTGTATCTACAATTAAGGGAAAAAAACCCCAACCAACAAAAATAAAGCACAACTCTCTGCACTGTGCTCTTTACTTGGATCACATTTTTAGCCTGATTTCCAAAAGGAATTTGATTTTTGCCCTATCCTTCTTTATGTCCAACCTGGAGCTTTTGAGGTTGTGGCCTCTTTCAAGCAACTTGACAGCAGGGTCGATAGCTGATCTCCCAACAAGCTGACCACAAAAATCAATGGTTTTGCGGGAATGAAAGGCTGCCACAGACAGAAGTTCACCAGGTCATCCCTGTTTGATCCATGGACACATTTCCCAGTCAGGCAGGGCACATCCCTTGTCCTGGGAGCCAGGAGGAGGCACAGCGGGCACATGGAAGAGGGGATGGGAAAGGAGACATGGGGAGGAGTGAGGGACAATATTTGGGTCTGGGCTGATGGGCTCTGCCAGCTCTGCTGCTCATGGAATGGCCTCTTTCTCGGCAGCCTGGATTTTCCATTTCACACTTTTGTTCCCACTGTCCAAAAAAATACGGAAATCTCATGGGAAGATTATGGAAATGGAGGGGCTCGGAGAAAAGTGAAGTGCTGGAGGCCAATCTGATAATGCCACAGCTGCTTGACCCCAGTACTGGATACCGTGGACATGATCACGTACAACATCTGTCCTGTTTAAAGTCACACAGCAAGGCCCTGCTGGAGCAGTCACCCTCCTAAATGTGACAGGCTCAGCATCAGATTCCCAGATTTTACTGCAGAGAATGCCTGGAATAATGCAGTGTGAAGTGATAACTGAACAGCTCAGAACAACCAAATGCTGAAACAATTCTCCTTCCAAGGCAAATGAGGTGGCTGGGGATGGTTGCCACCAGCACCACTTTGTTTGTCCTGCAGTTGTTCCTTTCCACAACAATCTCTGATCCAGAGCCAACACACAAACCATTAAATAACTCAGCTGCACTCTTCCCCCAGCCAAATCCTGGCCCTTCCCAATTCCAGCCTTTCCACTGGGTGCTTTGGGATGAGAATTGATCCCAAATGCCTCTTCAGGGCCACCAGTTACAGGACACAGACTTTGCTGAATGCACTTTCAGAAACCTCTTTGGCCACTATTGATATTCCCTGTACCATCAACTGCCATCAAATCCTGCAGCTGGAAGCTGGGAAATGACCTGTAGGACACGGCTGAGCCTTTTCAGGCTCAACAAGGAGCACTCTGAGCTCCCAGCCCCATGCTGGTGACACCGAGGCTCAGGCGGGACGTGACTGGGTCGTGTTCTGCCCAAAGCCAAGGGCAGCAAAGTTCAGGTGGAATGTTCTTCTGGGAAAGCTGCAGCTGGAAATGTGGATAGGAAACTGCACAGCCAATCCACATCGCTGCAGCCCTCAGGCAAGCTGAGTGCACCCTTTCTCCTCCTTTCTGCAGCTCTATCTGCTTTTTATCCCGATTTTCATAGGCTCAGGTAGCTCTCTCTATGGGATTAGTTCCAGTTCCTTTGGTTAATTTGCAATTTTAGCTTGATGGGTTTTTTTGTTTGGTTGGTTTTTTAAAGGATGAGATGTGGTTTTGTCTGTTTGGTTTGCTTTTTTTTTTTTGGGCTTGCAATGGACCTTTTTTTACATCCGCTCCAAAAAGTAACCTTGGTGGCTTTTATATCCAAAGGGAAAATGGAGAAAAGCCTGGTCTTTGCTAGGACAAGTTTAAATGTGTGCTGGGAGCACTCCAGCAGCTGGCCCACCCTGAGGAGGAAAACAGGCCAGTTTTATTTCAAACCCTGCACCATGGAGCTCAGTGATCCTGAATTTTCTGAATTTCTCTCCCCAAATGCATCCATGCAATCTGGACAGTGGGAATGCTAAACAGCTGTGGGCACACAGGGGTTTAATCTAGAGAGCACTGCATTAAAGGAGTTGAGGCAAAAAGGCCAATATTTATCACACAAGTATTTACTGTAAATCAAACCCAGCCGACAGCAGCCAACTGGAGAGACAAACACTGCAGGGATACCTGCAAGGGCATTGGGTTAAAGTTTTGTCCTCTTTAAACAGATTAAACCCCAGCTTTTTAGAATTTTTCCCCTTTTAAAGAGCAAAAAAATTTAAAACACACTCAGAAGTGTGTGCACTTTTTGGTGCTTGGTGGGATAAAGTTCACCTATGATGTAAAAAAAAAAAAAAAAAAAAAACAAAAACCCAAAACCCAAAAATTCCAGCAAGCTACTTATTTATTTAAAATAAAAAGGCAAAAATATTTCTCATAACCTAAACTGAAAGTATTATTTTGGAGGATGTGTCTGGTCTATGTCACACTGATTTAAAACCATCTTATTACTCTAAATGTAGCACTGCCTTAGTTAGAGGAATGTTGACATTAACACCTTGACCAGAAATTTAATGCTGATAGATGTATAAATGTAGATTTATATATTTCATTCAATAGTTTAGAGAAGTTTATTAACTCAAAATTAGGTGGATTTCTCTAATTTATATTTAGCTATAAAAAGACCATTAAAGCCCTGAAATGAGCACAAAATATTTCTGTACCTTGGGCGTACATTGATGTTTCTGGCTGTGTATTGTGATAATATTAGGATTTTCCCAGGATTTCCAAGGTTGAGGGTGTGGGGGTTTTATTGGGTTTTTGGGGTTTTTTGGTGGTTTGGGTTTATTTTTTTTCCCCAGAGAGCAGCTCCAGCTTAGTTCCCTGTTGCCTTTTGAAAAGAAGTAGTTAAATCAAGGTGCTATTGATTTCCTTGCAAACAGACAACTAAAAAAGTTCCACCAGCTCCAAACCTTATTCTTCCCAACCCTCTCCTTACCTAGCAAAGCTTCCAGGTCGTGGTTACTCATTGGCAGATCTGGATTAAGATGTGGTACCTGCTAACCCCAAATTATTCTAACTTCACTCTCAGATTCCTGGAAAAAACCCCTCCTTTTGGGACACAGCTCCAAGGCTGGGTCAAGACTAGCAGAGAAAGAAGCAGAGAAAGGAGCTTATTTGGTGTGAAGTAATGCTGTAATAAAATCCAGTATTTCCCTGAAGGAGGAGTTTGCAATACCTGCACCTACAGCAGGTTATGATAACAGCCTCTGCTTTGTGGGGAGAAATAAACAGCTTTATGTTCCTGACCTCCAGCACTCATAGCCATGAAATCAGAGTGCAATTGGAGTTATTTGCTGCTTTTTAGATATTCATTTCTCTTCCCTGGTGCTGAAAGGCCTGGCTGAAGGCAGCTTATACTAGATTAGGCTTCCAACACCTTCATGCATTATAGACTCCAAAGACGTTTTTCCCCCTGTCTCAGAAGGTGAAAGTGTTGAGTCATTTCTTTTAAAGATCTGATGGAGGTTATTGCTCATAAAAGGAAAGAGCTGATGCTCCAGGCTGGGCTCAGGGATGCTCCAACGCCTGCCCCAGGACCCAGCTCCCCTCTCCCGCCCTGCTCACCCTTCCCTGGTTTAACTGAGCCAGGCCCCAGCAGCTTATCCGAGATGCTAACGGGGATCACGGGGAGCTCATCGGATGCAGCCGTGTGCCAGCGATAATTAGGGTTTCAAACGCGAGCGCCTGGTGCGAAGGGATTGGCAGTCGTGGAGTCCCTTTAATGGAGAAACACCCCCCGTGCTACAGGGGAGGATAATTTGGCAGCTCCAGCCCCAGTGGCTCAGAGACATAAAATCCAGCCTCATCAATGTGTAAGATTAGAAGTAATTAGCCCCTATATGGTAAAGTCATCGCTCAGGAACTCGGCGCCGTCTGGGGACTTTGTGTAATGGTGCCTCAGGGACAAGTAAAATGGGACCTTTGACTCCCGTGATTTGGAAGGGGCTGAGACCTAATTAAATCTGCAAAGATGCTGTAACTGCATTAAAAGGGATTTTTAAATATGAGCCATATTCCCTTTCACTAAACAAACTAGGTGTATTCCACCCTGGAACGGGGAGAGAATTAATCAAGGGACAGCAAGCCAACAGCTGCTGTGCGGCTGCCAAAGAGAAGATGATACAGGATTATACAGAACTGAAGAACATTTAATAAGAATTGAGGGATATTTACAAGAATTGAAGAATATTTAACAGGTTTTTTGAAGGATGAGGTTTTATTCAGCTGTGGTGAAAACCGAGCACTTAACCCTCACTGTAAATCCAAGAGAACATAGGGTTTTTAAAATCTGTTTCTCCAAATGCTTAGCTTATAATAAACACTGATTGCTTTACTTAAATAAAAGCTAATTTTCATGTAAAAAATAATACACAATTTACTTTCTCACTCATTAAAAAAAAACAACTTGCAGCTTTTCAAAGAGGGGTACGCAGCGCTATTATATTTCTGCTGCCGAGTTCCATAAAGCACTTCCCATCTTCCTTTTCCTTAAAAAGGCTTGGCACTTTGTACCGGGGCAAGGAAAGATTTTGAGTTCTCTTCTCAGCAATGACTGCCTCATTTATATGATCCATCTTCTCCCAAAGATAAAAAAAAATTCACTGTATGATATTAATGCTTTTCTACCATAACTCAGCCCTCCACCTTTTGTCAGGGCAGAGCTGGATCCTCAAAGCCTGGGAGGTGAGTGGAAAAGTATTCTAAGGGCATGAACTCAGAGTGGGACAACAGAAACATCCTGATGGCAAAGAGCACTGGGATGACACAGGGACGTTTAGATCCTTCATCATTCTGCTTAAAAAAGATTAATTAAACAGCATCAAACTCATGTGGAGGCAGGTCAATGCTGAGAGAAGTCACCATTTAGCCAAAAATCTTCCATACTATTTTTTTTCCTAAAGTCTTAGAAGCAATTTGATCTTTGCATTGATGATGGTGGTAGGACTACAGTTATTTCTTGTATAAAAAAGAACCATCCTCAGCCATCCCTGAGTGAATTCAGGGTTATTTATACTGAAATTATCCATTGTTTGGACTGCCCATAAAACTGTGAACTCAGTAACGTTTGCTTGAGCCAAACTTGGTGAAAGGTTATCAAACCAAATCCACAAATACATTATCCCACACAACAGGATACATCCCACATCCACAGTCAAAGGGACATCTAAAAACACGTTCTTAGCATGATCCCAAAGATGATTCACTCAACAAACATCACCCCTTACAAACCAGCCCCCAGAATAAAGAGGTCACCCTGTCACATCCCTGGGGATGTGGTTTTGAGTTAATCATACAGAGATTTTTTTCATGAAATCATGGAACGGTTGGGGTTGGAAGGGACATTAAATCTCATCCCATTCCCACCCCTTGCCATGGGCAGGGACACCTACTATCCCAGGCTGCTCCAAGTCCCATCCAGCCTGGCCTTGGACACTTCCAGGGATCCAGGGGCAGCCACAGCTGCTCTGGGCTATGCACTGAGTAACTCAAACACTGCTGGGCTGTGGAAATCAATCCCTCATCACAATCATGGCTAAATGGATCCGTGGTCTCCTTTAATTACAGCACACACATGGAATGGTTTCTCCTCTGCCCCATTTGGGCAGATCCAGGTGTCATTCCTGTGGATATCCATCCCTGGATAATGCAGTTCCAGCAGCAGCTGTATGAAAAAGCTCCGTGGGCTCTTCCTTTACAAGAGCAGAAAATTTAACCAGCGACTGTGTTTTCAGTAGAGAAGCTTGATGAGCTTGATGGCTGCTCAATCACCGTGAGAAAAATCAACAGCAATCAAAGTGCTCTGGTATTTCAAACCTTCAAGTGACCTTTCAAGAGGATTTCAGTTTGAAAATACAACATGAGGAAAAGCTATGGATTTGGGAATTCATCTTATAGCCAAAGCCTTTGCTAAATGTCTCGTGCTAGAAATGTAGAATAAACAGCAGTGGGGATCAAAGATAGGGGGAAAAATGAAGGAAAAGGTGGGTGGGTGCCCAGATTTCATATATTATATAAATAATAACGTATTTGTCTTCGATGCTGGGTGTTGGAAGGAGAGCAATCCCACTTAGACAAACTGGGAAAAACAAGGCAGACACAGGAAACAAAAGCAAAACCCTCACAGAAAATACAGTCCCACTCTATGGCACAGTCCCTGTGCAGGAAAATGCAATGGAGAGAAGGAAAATAGAGAATTTTACTGGGAAAGCCCTGGGGACTGAGGAGGAGGCTGCAAAGAAAGCCTGGCTCCATCCACCTCAGAAGAGAGCAGCACAGTTTATACTTCTAAAGTTGAGTTTTCATGGATTTTTTTTTTAAATTGGGTTTTTGTGGTTTTCCCCCCCCAACCAAAAGCTGAAGAAAAGTTGGCTATAAAAGGCTCTGTCTTTTTGGACAGAATGGAAAGAGAAAATCTGAGGTTAAACAAAATAATTGCAAAGAACAGTGAAGACAAGAAAAGCTGCATTTGTACCTGGAGCTTAAAAACAGGAACTGAAGTGACACAAAGTGTGTGAGTTTGAATAAGAACACACAGCACAGAAGTGCTGAGTAATCCAGAGTGCTGCTTCATTTTCAAAAAGGGATCTTGATATCACAGGCATCTCAAAATTAGGATGGGATTAAATACATCAGAGGATAACGTGAGAAAAAAATAAACCCAGTGTAAATTACCTAGAAATTAATGAAGACCAGGGTGACAAAGGACCAGAGCCAGAAAACAAAAAAAAATATAAATAAATAAAATACAGCACTGCCTCCACATCTCCCTAAACTCATCCTAGAGCTCTAGGAACTGATATTTTCCCAGGATGGCCCAGAAAGGGGAACATTACTGCAAAATACTGACACTAAGTAAGTTGGGAGTCATCAGCAAGACAAAAAAAGAAGTAACAGGGTAGCGATGCACTAAAATCACAAATTCAGAAGATGCACAGGAAGAGGTATGGGGAGATGTGAAGCTCCTGGGTAGACACATGCACATTAAAATAGAGATTTTCTGCACAAAGTGTAATTAAACCTTGAATCTCAATGACCATAATCAGGATAATGAAGTAACTGACAATCCACAACAAAATTCTACCCTTCCCAAGGAGCAAATTGATCAAATCACTCCACTACACCATTATTTTAATGCGTATAAATTGCAAAAACCACAACAGAAGGGGTCCATAGCTGCAGCCCTCTATGATGTATTTTTACAGAGGAATCCTCTAAATTAACAAAACAGAACCAAGTTTAGAGGTTCCCCTTCATGCTTATTTAAGCCAAACCAACATGCACTGGGCTGAGGAGGAAATGTCTGCTCTAAAATAAAAATTAAGTTGTTTATTGAAACACATTGCAGCACATTCAAGGCTTTCGCTCATCCCATGTTACAGGAGGATATTTCAGAGGGCAAGGTTGTAAGTTTCATATTCCTTATTGATGTTGGGAAGCAATGACAGATTTATTGTAAAGATTTGTCAGCAGCAGCAGTGAGGTCACTGTGCCCCAATAAACAGAAAATGTTCATTTACCTGGAGCCCCACTCCAGTTAAACACTTCCTTACCTAACCCTGTGGCCGGACAAAACATGTATTTACCATATAAAGCTCGAATTCTGCATCAATATTCAGCTAATTGGAGGTTTGCTGTCATTAATTTAGATAATATACATTCATCTCGCACAAATAGCTTCTAGCAGCTTCTTTAATTTAACCTTTCCTTTGGCCTTCTTTATTCACTGTCATACAACCAGCAATTGAGAGCTCACAAATGACCTCCTGTGCCACAGCCCTGCCATAACAATCAATGGGACGAATTTCGTAAAACAGATTAAATTCTACAGTGTTGGCTGTGATGAATTAGTAGAATTTGTTCCCTGCAGCTGCTCAGAGTTAATCTTTGATTTTTAGCTGAGTGTTGGAAAGAGCAAACCAGGGACACGCTGTAGTTTTGTCATCTCCATGGCTGGAACGGAAACAGAGCCACAGCATCCACAGAAGCAAAAATTTTAAAGATTTTTGCCTTTTATCTCCCTTATCTCACTGCTTAAAACAATATCTGAGGAGGGACTTCCCATGACAAAGCATTTCTGTATGAATTTTGAGATTATTACAATTATTCTGTAATGATGATACCTTCCTGCCTGGTGTCACACCACATCACAGTGAAGCAGAGCTGAGGATCATTTTCCCACAAGGCTTCAAAGGTGGCAAATGATCCCGAGGTAAAAAACGAGCTCCGGCACAGCAAATCACCCAACGTGTTTTGTTCAACACTAAATTATTATTTGCCATTTAAATTAAGGATTGCAAGGGAAATTCATCCCGAGCCTTTTCCACTACCCTCATACTCACAATCTGGCTAATGAACCAAGAAAGCAATTAGTGAAACATCTCAATTTATAGCAGGTTGAGGTACTCTTTAGCCAGGGCACAGTTAAAATTCCTGCACTGTGAAAAGGAGACTTTTCATCTCCTGTAGCAGCTCTGGGGAGTTAATGAGCCCTCCTAACACAGAGCATCAGCGATGGCACAGTTTGTCATTTGTGGCTGCCCCTGGATGTGTCCAAGGCCAGGTTGGATGGGGCTTGGAGCANATTCTGTGAGAGCTCTGTGGTTCTCATGAAAGCTGTGATACACACTGCTATGGGTTTTTGTAAACTGAGTTTATCTGCGCACCTGGGATCTGTTTTTCAGAGTTGTTATGGTACACTGTGAAATAATATTTTGAAGTAGGTGTTGTGAGCTTTAGCCAATGGGACAGGGGGTGGCTGGTCCAAGATCCAATAACCTGCTGTCATCTTTGGGAACCAAGTTATATAAACCCAATTATAATTAATTAAATAACTACTTTCTTCCTGAACTTGGATCGTGTCGTTACTCGCCATTCTCGGTACGCCACAGCGACAGAAGGCGTCCCTGCCCATGGATGAGCTTTCAGCTCCCTTCCAACCCAAACCCTGGGAGCACAGCAGGGATGTCCACAAGATACAGAACTTTTCTGAGGCTTTTATCCCACGCAGCTCAGTTAAACACTTCCACACGACATCCAGGAGCAACCCATCCAGGATTCCACAGCACTCTAAGCTGTGCACTTCCCAGTTCCCCAGGTTTAGAGGGGTTTCACTTCTGTGGGACAGCACTTCCATGGATGATCCTCTGCTGATCCTCCTCTCCATCAGCCTGTGCCATCCCAGTGGGAAAAGGGGAGAAACAGAGAAGGGAAGCACTTACATGGGAAGTGGAGCTTCCCTGACTCATGCACAGTTAATGAGCTCCAGAGTTGGACACGATTCAGGAATTGCACCTGGACACGCTCAGATCACTACAAAAGTGCAAGAAATAATTCGATCTACTCAAACATTACTGAGCTGCAACCAACAGACAACTCAGGAAAGAAAACAGGAATCGTGAACAGCTTAATGCAAGCAACATTTCAGTATACAAAAATAGGGAACAAGGAAAACGAGGCTACAAAAGGAGCAGGATGCATGATGGAAAATACAGTGGCAATAACTTAGTGGGGTGCTGCAGTATTTTGCCTAGCAATGATTTGTGTCTGTAAAATTTTAAGGGGATCTAAGCTGATTAGGTATATTTGTTATTTTAAGATTTATGATAGATACTCCCATAGCAAGGATTTGGGAATGGGCAACAAACACGGGAAGGGTTTTGTCTTGGTTTTTTAAAATTCAGTGCATCAATAACCACAACTTGGCTAAAAAAAGAAATGCTTAATTGAAATTCAACCAAAAGCTCCCCTGAGGCTTGGGCTCAGTTGGATGCTGGGTGGTAAAACCAGCCTCTCCCTTTTCCTTAGAATAGCAAGGAAAAAGGAGAATGAACTTGAATTTATTTACAGCAATGGTAATCTTCGGAGAAGCATGAGCCTGAGTAATTGAGTCAGGAACAGGAGTGGAAGTCTCCTGTGACAGCCTGTAACTGTCAGAGTTCCAGTTAAACGCAGCAGACATGGATTTGAGTCATATTTGGAATGCCTGCACAGTGCCTGGATCAAACCTGGCCTCCAGAGCTCCGGGGAGCTGCTCCTCACTGCAGCTTGGTCCTTCCACTCTGACACGGAGAACATTAACCAGAAAACTGCACAGGTATTCCTGCACTTGATGCTGAAAACATTTCACACAGAGCTGCATCAAAAATTCCATCCCCTTAGCAACTGGGAGATTCCGGCTCGAAGCAGAGATGGGAAGGACGGGGCTCTGGGAATGTTAGAGGCAGGCAAGGATTCTGTGGGTGTGAGATTGTTGGCAATTATGTCTGATCACTGGCTGCACATGTTTTTGCTGAATGTGTTCAGATTTACTGGAGAAATTGGCCTGAAGTATTTGCTGAATTCTGGGAGGCCTGATTAAAATAAACTCTGTTCAAGACACTTGTACTGCACAGAGACTCTGGAAGCCAGGGAGAGCTCTGGACATGTCAGACACCAAAACAACAACAAATTAAAGAAAGGAATTGGCTCAGGAAATATTACTGCTGGTTCCTGAAAACAAGCTAAAGTGCAGTTGCTACCTGAGGAGCACAAAGGGAAAGAGAAAGAACATGAGAAGCAATAAAGTGGAATTTGGATGTGGCAGAGCAGCTCACCGCAGATCCACACCATAAATGAGCACCAGTGATTAAGAATAAATCATTCCATGGTGTCCTGCCATGCCCATCCAGGCTGGAAGGGCAGCCCTGGGATGAGAGAAAACATCCCTTCCTCACTCTTCCCACAGCTGCCAGACCCAGGGCAAGGCTCCATTTACCAGGCTGGAAACGCAGGCAGCAGCACAGGTTTCCCTGCAGCTCACTGCTCAGGTTTCTCCCCTCTGGATCTCTCTGACCTTTTTACTCCCCAGGCTGGACAGGCTCCCAGAAAGAGCCACCAAAAGAGCTCTTTCACTTTGCACAAGCCCATATCCAGCCCTTGTCCCTTGGAGGCTTCCACGAGCCCTCCCAGAGCAGTGCACTTGATCAGGGAGAGGTTTGCAGGGAATGACAATTTAGGAGTGGAACTATTCCCAGTCAGGCACTGCAGAAATCACAGAATCCTCAAATGGTTTGGGTTGGAAAGGACCTGAAAGGCCTCCTCATTCCACCCCCGCCACAGGCAGGGACACCTTCCCATATCCAATGGTCCAGGAATTGTGATCCCACCCTGCTGCATCCCCTGTTCCCAGTGCTGACCCCACAGGGGAAGAGCAGCAGCAGCAATGCGAGCGGGGCCCTTCTCACAGCCCCCCAGTGAGCCCTGAGCAGGAGAAGATCCCCTGGTTTCACGGAAGAGGGCTCAGAGACCCATTTCCAAACCCTTTTATCTTCCCACCTGCAGGAGAGCAGCACCTGCAGTGGTGTTTGGCTCCCGCATCCTCCTCCCACGTACAGCAACCAAGTGAGCCCAGGCTTCCCACAGGAGAGAAGAACAAGGAAGCTGTTTCTGATCACTCAAGGAAGCTGTTTCTGATCACTCAGCTGCTGGGGGAAGGTTTGTGTGCTGCCCAGGGAGGGTTTGGCTTTGGGCAGGGCAGCAGTGCTCAAATTGCCATCAACCACGCAGGGGAGTCCAGAGACCGACACAGATCCTGGGCCAAAATCCTGCTCTCCTGCCTCCAGAGAGGATGCAAAAAGAAGATGAAACCTGATTTAATGATCTCCTGGTGCTGCTGTGAATGTGGGTACCAAGGAGGTGCAGAAGTGGGGCTGTGTTAGGGATGACTCGCCAGGCCACAGCTGAATTTCGTGTTTAAGGCAAAGCTTCAGCTCTTTGGATGAGGAACAGGTCATTTTTCCAAATATAAAAACACTTCTTTGAGCACAGAAGCATCTTTCTGCTGCCTTACCCATAAACTCCAGATTAATCTGCTGTTCTAAAGTATTTATAGGTAATACCATGAGAGTTTCCTTTTAAAGAGTTTTATTTTACAGCTAAATTGCTGGCTTGTATTCCAAAAATCTCAGCTATGAGATCCCACAGATTTTGGGGGGGTCTGCAGAATTGATGTGCTCAATTTCTGCCTCTCACACTCTCCTATCGGCTTTTTTCAGTCATCCTGCTACAAGGCATTTCTCCAGGAAGGTGATTTCCCTTCCTGTTCACCATATCTCTGGCAGAAAATGCATTTTAGTGAACTAATTAAATAGAGTTGGATTGTACATCAAATATCAGTAATAATATCAGGCACTAACGCTCTGTCTGCTGTGAGAACAGGTTGCAATACACATTGTACCTGTAATACATCACTGGGATAATGATTTGATGCATCTGTGCTGTTAAATCCTCCCTTGGCAGAGTGACCAGCAAGCAAAAGACTCTGGAAATATTTATGGGAAAGAGGATGCTGTAGTGGTGGAGGGAAGGATCCTCCTCCATGTCCTGTCCTTCCCTGGACTTCTCCTCCCAGCCACATTCCCACAGCTTGTGTCAGGCTGTATCCCCACCTTCCCCCTCCTCCTTTTCTGACCCTCCAGAGTACAAGCAACTCTCCTTTTCTGTATTCTACTTACTAATTATTATTAATTTATCTCCTGTGCTATTGGAATTTAGTGTATCCCAGAAAAACCTGAGCTAAACCAGCTTATGTTTTTAAATACGCTTTTTTCCCCCCCTCCCAAAGGACTCCAGAGTCTTTCACAGGCTACAGCCACAGAATGATTAAAATTAGAGCCTTCCTTGAGTTCAGTTTTAATTCTATGAGAGTTAATTTAATTGAGTAGAAGACATATTGATAACTTGCCCTCATTTTTATTCCCATTTCTGTGGAATAAAAAGAGGGAGATCTTAGCTAAGCAAAACAATGTCCCCTGGGAGAGGAAATCCTCGAGATGCTCAAAATGCAGCACCTGTAGCCAGTGTTTCTTCTCAAGTGCAGAGAAGCAAAAAAAGAGATATTTTTTTCGTGAACAAAGTTCACAGAACACTTTTGGAGAGTGCCAAACCTAATTCCTTGTTCATCAAGCTGTGATCTCCCCCAGATCCAGGATACCGACAGCTCTCAATGACCCACTCATCCTCTAATGTCCATAATTCCCCAAAAATAGCCATGAAAAGAAGCAAAAAGTATGAAGTATAATAATAAAAATATAAAGGGCAATAATGGACTCCCATAAATCGTCAGTGCCCAGGTTCATTTGGGCACTGGGGGATGGAAGCACGAGGCTCACATCCATCTCCATTAATATTTTCAGCCGAAGGTTAAAGAACAGTAAAACAAACTAAGCTGTCAGAGAAAATACATATTAGCATTTAGATTAACAGTTATTATCTCCATTTCCCATCAGCAGCCAACAGCGAAATGCGTGATGATGGCTTTAGATATTTTTTCAGAAAGGTTAAGGGGTCGCTGGATTCAAAGGGCTGGGAAAGACTGGCCAGGGAGATAAATGGCCTGGCCCTGGCATGTGCTGTGCATCCTCAGTACATCTGGACTCTGGCTGGAATTAAAATTCACACTGCAGCAGCAATTAAAAGGCAGAAGTAGGTCAGGAGCTGTTGTTCAAGGCAATGTGCAGGCAAGGAAAGAAAGGAAAAAACCCAAAGCAAGCAGCGTTTGCCTGCAAAAACATTCAGCCTCGAGAAACTCCGAAGGGTAAGGTAACAGTGAGAGGATGAAACGGGGAAAGGAGAGTTTGGGTGGTTCAGCTCTGGGCTCGGCCGGCAAAGGCTGTTCCCACTGGGCAGCTCTCAGGCTGCACGGCAACATCGACTCCTTTATTTTACATGGACCAAGTGTTTTATTGTGCATGGAAAGGGCTGTCCACGAGATCCTCCCGCGGTGCCACACGCTGTGACAGTGCCCCTTCTGGGAACCACAGCAACCAGCTCCAGGCACAGAAAATGGGCACAAAACCACATGGCTTCAACTGCTGTTCTAAAAACAGAGCGATTTGGTGCAGCCACCTGCAGGCTGGCACGGACCCTCCCTGTAGGCTGCACAGTGCCCTTCATGCAGGTGAGGGATTCCAGGGGCAGCTCATTTTCAGTCCCTCAGCCACAAGAGCAAGAAGAGGGTTGAGCAAAATCGAACAAAGTGAGAGCCAGCCCCCTAACGTCGATTAAACCTTGTTTTCAGTATAATCTGTTCTTAAAGGTGTCCTGTTAACCAAAACTACACCAAAAAACAAGCTCTCTCCTTCTGTAAGAATTTGCAGCAGAACTTTGCCTCCTAAAGTTTGATTTTATCAGGAAAGGGTATTTTAAAATAATTTTACATGCTCCAAAGAGCACCAGTTGGTTTCAGAAGAGCTGAAGACAGCATCTCTCCATGTGTGGCCCTGGGCTCTGCCTTGCCCTGCTTCCCATGGGAATTTCCGAGCCAAGCCCTGCCAGGTATCTCCCCAACCTGCCCAGCTGTTTGTGCTCAGCCTCCCAAACCCATTTTCCGTGTTTGCAGCTCCAAGAGGCCCTAGGAATGGAGAACAATAACAGCAGAAAACAAAATGCAATCAATTAAATCCAAACAGATTTGAAACCCAATCCCGAGGTGCCCCAGAGCACCCACAGCGACTGTGGCCAGAGCTACTTTCTGCTGCTAAAACACTTCCTTCTTTACATATGTTTATCCTGGGCCTTCCTACAGACAAGGGAAATTGTATCCATAGTCTCTTGACTCCGTCCTCCTTCCAAAAGACGGCCAAAACATTTGGCAATAGCTAATTTTGCCGCTGGTTATTGTGTGTTTTCTGCACTATTTTGTCCACTGCCCCTCATGAACCCTGCGCTGATGAGCTTTAATCACCAGGAAAGGTTTAGATACAGGCAGAAAACACATTATTAGTTGTTTGTGATACAACCCTATGCAGGATCCTAATAATTATGGATGGTAACACACCAGCAGCAAGTAGGGGTACAACACTGAGAGGGGAGGAAAGAGAATCCACTTTCATGGACAGTGGTCACAGCATATTCCCCGCAGGAATTTTTTCGGCTTTTCCCAGCTGCTCTCAGTGGGTTGTCAGGTGTGTGACTGACTGTTCCAGCATCACCCAATTAACGCAGTGATTAACGCACGTCACTGATGGCAATCTGGGACCACACCGAGAGGTGGGAGTGTGGCTGTCCTCTGCTCAGCTGCCTCCCCAGGGATGCAGAAATGGCTGAGGAAACAAGAGCAGCGCTGTGTGGGAGAAGAACACCCTTGAAAATGCCCTGGGGGGATATCGGGGCTGGGCTGGGCCACAAACAGAGCCAGGACTGTTGGGAACTCTGCTCCTCCAGGCCGGGATTTACAGCAAAGGAACTCAGGGAGGACAAGGGAAAACCTTCATTTTAAAAACATGCATCGCAGTTTTATCTGTCTGTAATCACATGTGAAATACAACATGCACAATCACACCAGCTCAGCTTTTCCACTTAGAATTACAGGATCATGGAATCACTGAGGTTGGAAAAGACCTCTAAAATCATCAAGTTTAACCTTCAACCAAAGACCACCAACCCTAACAAGGAGAGATCTAAGAATAACACATCAATGATCACAGAAAACACCTTTTCCATACACAGTTTGCACAAAAAAAAACCCCAAACCCAGCTGCCCTATATTGCTGCAGACACAATTTTTGACACCAAACAGGCTGAACCATTCCAGAGCACGTTTCGGTCGAGTTTGAAAAACTTTTCAGCCAATTTGCTTGAACAGCCACCCCCAAAATTCTCAAAAGGTAAAAAAAACTAAAACGGGCACTTGACCTGTGTGCCCAACGCCAGAAGGAGATCCTCAAATAAAAACAGCTGCATGTGTGGTTTGGGGTTTTATAGACATAATTGAATAAAGAAGAACAGATGTAAAAAAGTGTACCTTCAAAATTTATAAAGCTCAAAGAAACGTGCAACCAGCGCTCGTGGGGCTCTGCAAGGATTGGGAGCAGGCTCCACGGGCAGGGTTCAGGGACAGAAAGGGACTTCCCTGGGGAGAATGGATGCTCCTGCTGGAGTCTGCGTGGAGCAAGAGAAGGGAAACGCTGCCCGGGGCCACTCCAGCCCCTCCCTGGCAGCAGCTGGCAGTCTGCCCCTCCAGACCTTGGGCACCGGGGTCATTTTATGGCTTGCAGCTCTCTGCTGCCCGCGGGAGCGATGCAACCTCAGCATCAAACTGCTGCTGTAGCACATGTCTGTGCAAATAGTTCTGATCATCTCCTAAACCTCGTTTTTCAATTTAAACCACTCCATCTTTGCCTTGGAAGAAAAGCTGGTAAGAGAAAATCAGCTCATTTTTGACACCTCAATGCAACAACAAAAGCCAATAGATACTTAATAGCAACTTCACTTACGAGTGAGGTTTTAACGCCACCTGGAATCATCACCCAGTGCATTTTTACTTCTGATTTTTTTCTATTTTGTCCCCTTCATGGTGCACAGAAGAGAATTTTCCCCCACAGGAGGCTTCTTACCAGAGCAGTGACTGCACAGGGTAACTCACCTCCACCCCACCGCTGGCAGCAGCACAAACACAGAGCAGCAGGAGCAGTTCATGACTATTTATACTTCACAACCCCATCCTGCTGAAAGCTTTTAAGTAATTAGTTTTCCTCATTAACAGATGAACTGCCCGGGGAAGGGCACACAGGTGCTCCCAAGCCCCATCCTGGATTACAGGGCAGCACCGCACCGGCTGGGAGGGCAAAGCTCAGAAATGCTGGGCTGGGCTGGTGAAAAGGGCAGCAGAACCACCACGTTTATATAAAAATGTGTCTTTTCAGCAAGATCACAGAACATAATGGCAATAAAAAATATTCCCAGGACATTACCACAATCCCCTTGTATTTAAATGAGATGGACAATGTTTATCAGCATCACTTTTAGGGAGACACAAATATACTTTAAGGGATACCAGGTCTCAGGTGGGTTTTTTTGTGCTAAAGTTGCATCCTATCCTGAAAAAAAAAGCGAATTTTATACATCCCAATGACCAAAAGATGATTTGCAAACACAGGGAACAGGGTGAGCCAATAAAGCACGTAGGGTTTGTACCTTCTCCCTGCCACATCTCACACATTATCCCATTTTTCTCTTTCATACTTTCAGAGGCAAAACGGACATCAGGTAAAGCCTAATTCAATATTATCACTAATGCATTCAAACACATCACCAAGAGCTGGGTTGCTAAAATTGCCCTGCCGAAAGAAACCAGGTAGAACACTGTTATCTCCTTGGAAAGGCTGGGCCTGGTGCTCCAGCACCCACCGATGTCTATTGAAAGCACCAGCATTACTTTCTTGAATGAGAATTACTCCCATGATTAGGGAGTGCAGGATTACATCCATTCTTTGCATATCTCCTGTTGTTTACATATCCCTATTTTCACCTCTTGGTTTTTTGTTGTTTTATTTTTTTTTTTTTTAAACACGGGACATTTAATTACTGTTAGCACCAGATATCATTGTGCTGTGCTTTTATCCCTTCAAAATTTGGCTGGGTTTTGGACGCCAAATAAAAAATGCTTTTGTGATCAAAACAAAGGAAATAAAGCAGAAGCAGCAGAATCTGGGCTGCGCAATTAAAAACAAATAAAAAGAGAGGGAGCTTGTTATCCACAATCAAGACTTATTCAGGATTCATCTCGCATCCCTGCTCCCACCCATGGCCTCTGCTCTTGGGAGCTGATTGTTTTTGTATCAATTTTTTAACTGTGCCAAGGACTGAGTTACCTGAGAGCTCCCAAGCACTGCAGCCAGGATCGCTGCTGGAAAACAACAGCACTCAGACAATTGAAACAAATATTAGACGTAGGTCTGCTGTTAATGATTAATGAATAAAAATACTTTGATATTTTTCACCTAATAAAGAAGGGGTGAGAGTTGCCTTAGTCCACCACTGCCATGTGCTTTACATATAAAATAGATCTGCTTCTTATCCTTAGGAAAACCAAGTTACTTTCCCACTACTTTATGGTAAAATAGAACATTTAACGCAGAGTAAGAACTTAATGTGGGTCTCAGGTCATGTTCTCAACCCAATGACCAAGGTATTTAGCTGAGTAAAAAACAACACCACAAGTTAAACTTCCAACAGGGAACCAACTTTTTTTTTTTTATGGGAAGTAAAACTCCTTTCAGGCTCTCGCATTTGACACTGAATTACATTAATCTCAGTTCGGGAAAATCGTAAATGGAACATAAATATCTTTAGTTTCAGTAGCGTGCCACGGGGGTTTGAAAATTTAAATACCCACCAGATGACTTCAGAAGGCTTGACCGTAACTTTAGTGCCAGCTCTGTAGGCACTGTTTACTTATTTCCTAGAGTTAAAAAGAAAGGCACCTCCTGCCTTTTTAGGCTTTCTTTAAATCACTTTTAAACCCCAAGAGAAGGCAGACTGTTTTCAGAAAGACTGGCACAAGAGAGGAAGAGAAAGGAGGTCACAGGCGGCTCGGAAAGGCCCCAGAGGTGCCCAAACTCACCCGAAGGCCCCGTTCCCCTCCGGGCAGGGCAGCTCACGCTCCAGGACAGGCGAGTGAGCACGGGCTGCGCGTCCCGGCAGCGCCCGGGCATCACCTGCAGCCGCAGCCGGGGCCGCGGGGCCGGCGCCGCTCCCGAGGGCATTCCCGGCGGGATGCGCTGCCCGGCCAGCCCCGCTCGGGCTGGTGGCAGGGACAGCCAGGAGCTGCCAGCCCTGCCTGCCAGCACATCAATTATTCACCCTCCAGCGCCCGCAGCTGCTGCTGCGGCTCCGGCGGCCACGGCAGAGCCGCTCACTGGGTGCTTTGTGTCCGGGGGAAAACTGATTAAAAGTCCCGGGTGTGGATGCTGAAAAGCTTTGGTAGAGAAATCTTTCAGCTTTTCTGCAGCGTTCTGTGAGAACTCTGCAGTTCTCACAGAGGCTATGAAAACATGGCTATGGGTTTTGTAAACTAACTCCTTACCTTGCACCTGGGTTTGTTATGCAGGATTGTTGTGGTTCTGGCCTTCTGATATTTTGGAATAAGTGTCTTAGAGCTTGACCAATCCCCTCAAGGGGCGGATGGCCGAGCACCCAATTGTCTTATGCCATTCAACACCCTCTTTGCGAACCCTGTTATAAAAATGATGATTTAATTAATTAATAGGGAACACTACTGTTTTCCTTCTGAACTTGTCGTGCCATTCCCCGCCGTTAGTGCCGCTCACAGCGACACCTGGGCACGGGAGAACCTGCGGATTGATTCGGGCTGACTGGGGACAATTTGTGTCCCCGTTGTGCCCCCTCACCCTTGGCTGACTGGTTATAAAGGCACTGGATGAACAGTTCCTTCTCTTGATTTCAGTTTTGAAGCTGGGCCCCCTCTTTCTGAGTGCTCCGGAGCAAAGTTAAGAGGAAATCTCCAAATATGCTGCTCGCACATATTTCTGTGATCACCTCCTGGACTTTTAAACAGCCAACACCTGTTTGCCAAAATGTTCCCGTTCTAAGCATGAGAGGGGGAAAAAAAAGCAGCAAATTCATAATTTGCTTAAAAATACGTTGCAGTGTTATTTTTGAAATTATGTTTTGAAGGTGATTTTTTTCACTGTGATATTTTAATTTTTATTGCAAGGTTTTAAACCAATCAGTATTAGCACTGTTCTTTTTCGCGATGTTTGCCATCTAGAAATCATTAATAACTGAAAGTAATAACAATTTAATAATCATCCTTCTGATAACAGATCACAAGACTAATGATGGAACACAATGAAGGATTTTTAATCATTTACCTGTGTAGTTATATAATGCCTGAGTAGGATTAACAAAGATTGATATCTTTTTCTCTGATACTGCTAAGAGCAGCACTGGAATATTGCATTAATTCTGGTATCCCATGTTCTAAATAGAACTGTAGAAAAACACTATTCAGGAATTATTTGAACTCACTAAAGAAAATTAAAAAGATGTGATTCAAACTGGTTTGCTGTCCAAAAGGATACTGAGAGTTAATTTGATTACAGCACACCAAGGGCTTGTCAAGGAGAAAATACCTTGAAGTACTTCTGAGGTAGATATTTCTTTGGAGACAGTGATTACCTACTACAGAAATGTTCTGAGTACACCAGTGACCTCTGCATTTCTTAGATACCTCTCTAGGAAATATGCTTTTACCAAACAAGCAACAAAAAGTTACAGAACTTAAAATGCAGAGAAGGTAAGAGCAGATTCCTTTAAATCCTTTCAGAATTGCATTGTGTCCATGTCGTTTGTTGTAGTCCCCAGTACCTTCCTATCAGCTGCATGTGGTGATTTCAGCAATCTTTAAATCCAAAAAAAAATTGCAGTGATTTCAGGATTTCACCCAGAGAACCACGACATTGTAATGCAAATCAGGCTGATGAATGTTTCATGGCAGACTTCAAAATGTTTGCTGCTGAGCCCTTCTGGAACAGCCCAGGTGGATGCACTTTTCCTCCCACCTTTTTCTCATTATTCCAGTTAGGATAAGAAAGAAAAACAACTTGGGGCACGAGGACATGAGATAATTTGATTTTGCTTTGTGGAATTATAAATGAAGCTTATTTCTGCCTCTAATATTCTGGCTCTAGACAGGTTTAAACCGAGAAAAACACAACTTTATTCGGCGTTTGATGTAGATGGGACTGAAGGACTCTTAAGACTTTGATCACCAGATTAAAGCTGCAGAGGGACAGAAGGGTTTGTGATTATCTGCTGGATTTTGGCACAAGCCAGGATCTGCTGTTCCTTCCAGATTGCAGGTGCACTTTGGGGGTGGTGATTACAGAGATCACTGCTGAGGTCACCCCCTCCTATGGCGGACTTGTGACTACGGCCAAAAAAACATGTTTGCACCTGAACTGAATGCTGGAAATGTCCTTTAGGATATGTGCAGCATGAAAGGAAAGGTTAGGCTGCAAGGGAGGAGATAGCCAGACAGATATTGGCCAAGGCAGCCCTTGGAAGCATTTCCCAGCAGGATGCAGCGAGCCCAAATCCACTCCTCGTTCTGAGCATAAAACGACATCTCTGGCTGCAGCTGGGCAAGGGGATTATGCAGGTCCATATCAGCCCCAGCCCCGAGCTGGCATGTCCTGCCACCCCTCCAGAGGTCTTCAGGTGGATGGTGAACAGCAAAGAGTGCAAGGGGCACAGAGCAGGAAAAGGGAATTGCTGCCTGTTGGTGCTACAGGAGTTTTGCCTGGAAAAAAAAAAAAAGATTGACAGAGTTGTAGCTCAGAGTCCCTATTCAGACGGTGTCACATATGCAAGGCAGCGACAAATTATGCTTGACTGTGCTTGAAAGCTGCAGAAATGTTGAGTAGGGAGATGGGGTTCCTATCCATTGCCATCAAAATATCATCTTTTAGTGCTGTTGACAGTTTAATAGCTACTTCTGGATGGTGGAGAGCATTGCGAAGTGCTGCCACTGTGTCATTAACCCGGGCTGGAGCTTCCCTGCAAATGCAGAGTGAAAATCCGCACAAATGGAACTTCTGAAATAGTTTTAGATTAAAGGTGCGCTGGTCACAGCAGGAATTGTATCTCTCTGTCTGCATCTCGGGGGGATCCAACAACTCTTTAACCCCTGATTACGTTATCACATATTTTCTGAGATCACAGAGTCATTAATGTTGGAAAAGACTCCAAACCCATTGAGTCCAACCATTAACCCAGCACTGCCGTTTCCATCACTGAACCACGTCCCTAAGCACAACCCAGGGGCAAATTCCATTCTGTTTTAAAAATCCAGATGATGGAATTCCACTCAAATCAAGCATTTTTAATTCCATTTGTCTCCTCGAGGCAGCTGAGGCGAGATGTGGATATGGGGCAGCTACGGATACAATCTGTGGTGCCCCAGTGGACACCATCAGAGCTCTGTTCTCTCAGCAAATCTCCACTGCCCATGAAAAAATGCAGCTGTGCAAAGCTGCATCCATGTCTGTAATTGCCTGAAATCATTCCTAGGATATACAAAGTCATGCATTACCTTGGAAGTGGTTTGCAGGCCCCCAGTCTGTCACAGTTTAGAGCAGACGTGTGTAGTATCACCCAGCCTCAGCATCCCCTGCGGCTGGGGAGGGACGGGGTGGTGGTGTGACCACGGGAAGGATTTGGGATTCAGGAGACTGGAGTGTGACTGTCTATTGATACCCTTAAATTAGCTATCACTGTACTATCTGCTTCCTGTCAAGGTGCTGCCGAAAATCACTGCGATGCATCTGGGAGGGGAGTGAATCAATTCCCTGCTCTGCCCGGGGGCTGACCCTTCCCTCTTGGCTGTTTCCCAGCTTGTCACCTCACTTATTTCCCTTTTTCCCGTTGTTCCTTGGCACTGCTGGCAGGGAACGTGTTCCCTGCTGGGACACCTGTCTAGAACTGCCACCTGCCCACGGTGGCACCTGCCAGCGATGGCCGAGCTGGCTTTGGGATGAGACTCGCAGCGTTTTCCCTCTGTACTCAACACCTTGAATCCTGTCCCCAGTTAGGAGTCCCTCAATTGAAAATGGAAATTGAGGGGCTGGAGCGTGTCCAGGGAAGGGAACGGAGCTGG
The DNA here is from genome assembly GCA_013397865.1 of Struthidea cinerea. NCBI lineage: Eukaryota > Metazoa > Chordata > Aves > Passeriformes > Corcoracidae > Struthidea > Struthidea cinerea. The sequence continues at coordinate 1,131,985 of VZTI01000220.1, forward strand.
GAAGGGGCTGGAGAACTCCTGAGGGAGCTGGGAAAGGGGCTCAGCCTGGAGCAAAGGAGGCTCAGGGGGGACCTTGTGGCTCTGCACAACTCCCTGACAGGAGGGGGCAGCCGGGGGGGGTCGGGCTCTGCTCCCAGGGAACAGGGACAGGAGGAGAGGGAGCGGCCTCAGGCTGTGCCAGGGGAGGCTCAGGGTGGACAGCAGGAGGAATTTCCTCATGGAAAGGATTGGTAGCATAGAAACAGGCTGCTCAGGAAGGTGGTGGGATCTCCATCCCTGGAGGTGTCCAAGGAAGGGCTGGACGTGGCACTCAGGGCTCTGGGCTGGGGACAAGGCGGGGACTGGGCACGGCTCGGACTCGATGATCTTGGAGGTCTTTTCCACCCTAGATAATCCTGGGATTCTGAGACACCAAATGGTGCCTCTTCTGGCACGTGGCACCAGGAGGGGCAACAGCCCAGGACAGCCCCAGTAACCAGCCCAGGGAGCTGTGGCAGAACTGCCAAAACACGATCTGCTGGCACATTATTCCCCATCTGGGTTGGGGTTTTTTTTCTGAAGTCTCAGAAAAACAGAGCATTACAAAAACATCAAGCTGTGAAAAGAAAAGTCAAAAGCCAGAAAATTCCAAGTTAACGCTGACTCCTTAATTCACATCATTAACTCGGAGGCACGGCTGAAGTCTGGGCAGCAGCCTGAGCTGAACTCCGGTGGGGTGTGGAACAGGCTGAGGATTTGCACAGATTCCTGTGTGGGTGCAGGAGGGGAACTGGGACTGGCTGAGTGAAGGGGCTGGATGCCACTGGAATGGGGGGAAAAAAAAAGAGGGGCAATCAAGAGAATTTCCTAATTTCCTGAGAAATTAGGTGGGGGAAGGGAGGTGAGAGAAGAGATAAGCTCATCCCAGAGAAGAAAAAGATTAAGGACACTGACAAATGAGGGAACCAAGACATGAATTAAAAGTGGGCAGGGAAAGGCAGATGCTTAGACAGGAAAAATAGGGGATAAATTGTGAGAAAGGAAAAAACAACAGGGAGTGAGAGGAGATCGACTGGGACGGGGATCTGGGATGGATCTGGCACAAAGCTGGGGACTGCAGTGAAAGGGGAAGGAGAACAATGACCTCTCAGAGAGGGAGAAATGCAATTAGGACTGGGAGAGACTGAAGAAGAAAAACCAAGAGGAAAAAAGGCTCTGGTTTGGTGGACAGCAGAGTCAGGGCATTGCCAGCTCTCTCCTCTTTGAAGGCAGAGCAGGATCGGAGTCCCTGCTCCTCTCTCTGGCCCAGGCTTGCGGCACACTGATCGTGCTTGCTGAGCCCTGGTCTTCATGTCTGCTTATTATTTTAAAAAATTCAAATTACACAGAAGAAATGGAGACTAAACCAATCATTAAAGCTGCAAATGAAACACCCCAAAGTGAGGAAATTCTATGGAAACTGAGGGAAGGGTTTTGCAAACCCTGTGGTACATAAATATATATATATTGCTCTTCTGCTGAAGATCTTAGAGCACTTTGGCTCTTTGAAAATACACACAGCTGGATACTTGCATTTAATTAAATAGTTTTTAAGATAATGACTACAGCAGCTTCAGCATAATTCACAAGTAAAAGCAATCAAACCCAAAATTCAAAACTGCTTTTATTCAACTACCCAACATCAGTAACAGCCTCTACAGTTTTCGATGGAATGGGAGCCATAAAACTCCATTGCAGAGTTTACAGTTGCAATAAGAGCAGATTTATGGGCAATAAGAAGTGTCTGTGTGCACCTTCTTGTGCCTCTCCTTCATTAGGCTAAAGCTGAGACATCCCCAAAAACGTCTTTAATTAGTTCAAGCACTTCATTTAAAAAAACAAGCAGTTTAAAACAAATATAAACCACTATTCTCCAGCCACCACCTACAGGAAGCAGCTACTATTTGTGCAAGATTAATAAAGTCACAGGTGACTTTAGAACAACCTAATTAAAACATGATTTAAACCTGAGAGCAAAGATGGGGTTTTTGCACCAGCACTGGATCGACGAAAAGAAAATATTATGTTAATAAATATCCCTGGCTTTGGATAATTTCTCTGTGTTTGTAGTGGGTATGAGGACACTTTGGAAAGGAGGGTGCTTTGCTTGTGAAGACATGCAGTAAAAGCACTTGTGTGATTTTTGCCTTGGCTGAAGCAGAACTTGCTTCCTGTCCCATCGTGCAACCCGTGCGTTAAGGAAGAACACTGCCGTGATGAGGGAATAACTGAAGTTAGAAAGTCAAGGAAAAAGACTCACTGAGGGGACGGTTTGCTGGCTCACGTTTCAGATGAAGTTTTACATGAAGTCACTAAATATTTGTCCAGAGTGTAATTAACGTTTTTCCCCCCTATAGTAGAACAGGGCATTAAAAGCATTGAGCACATTCAGCTCCACTAAAATCAGAAACACAGAGACCCAGCATTGTTTCCAACACATATCAGAGCCCTTTTGGCTGCAATCCAGCACTGGATTTCTAAAAACCTCCTTTTGTCACAGGCAGGGGTTTCCAAGAGATGAATTCCCACCAGTGGGCCCAGCTGAGGATCCTAAACTCCAAACCCTTTTGCAGCCATAGAGTCCCAGGATGGTTTGAGTTGGAAAAGACCTGAAAGACCATGGGCAGGGACACATCCCCCCAGACCAGGCTGCTGAAATTTCTTTAACTTCTCAATAAACAATGCAAAAATTGGGTTTGTGGCAAAAGAAGAAGGGAGTGGCATTGCAATTTTCGCAAAATCACCCAGAAAAGGGGGGTGGTGAACGTCTCCCTGATAAACATTCACACAGCAACAGTGAGAGGAACTGTTCTACGAATCTTTTTCCCCACAAAGGTTTCTTCTGGCCGTTATTCATCATCATTGCTGCTCCTCTGAACTTCATTTAGAAGTTCTGTGAAGGGGTTCTGTGAGAACCATTATTTTAAGAACATAAATAGCCATTGGTAACTTCAAATACTTTTCGCATGAATTTTAAAACTCTAAGCCTTGGTGAAGTATTTTACTGCGGGTAAGGGTTTCTTTCCCAAATCTCTGCTACAACACAGGTGAAATCTTGGCTCTTTTACCTGGCCTTGGACACTTCCAGGGATGGGGCAGCCAGAGCTTCTCTGGGGAACCACCACTAAAGAATAAAACCTCAAGGCTGGTGGTAGATAAGAGGCGAGAGAAGTTGCAGTTGCCTTCAGCTGCAGAAATAGGAACCTGGAGAGTCCAATTCCTCACCTGACATCCACCACCTGATGGCCAAGGAAACCCCAGGGGAACTGCTGGGGTGGGACAAGGAACAAGGGAGGATGTCTCATATTACACGTCCTGTGAACTCTGCTAAAGGACAACACCATATTCAAGGTGGGAGAGAGAAACAAGAGAATTTGCTTACAAGTGTCCTAAAAACTATGAAACATCTTTTCCTTTTTGTTACTAAAAACCAGGCCACCTAAATTCTTCACTGTGGATTTTGTTATTGCAGCAGGGATTTTTATGAAGATCTGTCTGTACTGCCCAGCCTAGAACAGCTCCTCTGCACCCCAGGTCCAGCCCACCTCTTAAAGATTCACTTTGTGACCAATTTGCACCAAGAAAAAGCTTTTTCTTTCTTCCCTCATTTTTGTTTCTCACAATAAACGGATGAATAATGCCACGTGCCAAGAGAAAGTGCCTGTAATAGCCTCTATTTCCTCTAATATTTATCTCCCAAACATTTTTAATATTTAAACTTCAGCCATTTCATTGCTAATAAACCATTTGGTATTAATTGGGTTCAAGGAGTAAAACAGGGATGTGTAACAGATGTGCCAGGCTGTGCTGCCCATGGGTCCTGATTAGTAGTGCTGGGATTGTATCCTCAGTATTGTCTCACCGACAGTTGATCCCAAATATTTTAATGGGAGTAAAGAGAAAGAGATGAAGTTATGATCTCTTCAGAGAGACTCAACCATTTAACAGTGCTTTCACTTCCCAGAACCAGGGTTATTTGGATTTATCACAGAATGGTTTGGGTTGGAAGGGACCTTAAAAACCGTCTCATTCCAACCCCCAAAGAAGAGACAGGTCCTACCATTTTTAATGTCATTTGAAGTAAGTTCTGCTGGAGTTACAGCAAATTCTGTGCTTTTCCCTGCACTTTTCTGAGGTCTTTTTTAGGCAAGTTTTGCTTTTTAATTGCACATTGCAAAGTGCTCGTCTTGACCTTGGTTAACCTCTGCCTTGGGCTGTTAGGAATCTCTCCCTGACCCTGACAATTCCCAAACCACCTCACTGACAGCCATCCTTCTTCACGGATCATTTTTCTGCCTCATTGCTCCTGCAGAATCCCTTCCCTGCTCGCAGCCCTGCTCTTCCAACACAAACCATCCCAGAGAGGCTGATCCCAGCCCTGCTCCGATCCTGGCCCAGCCCTGGCTGCTGCCAGGTCACCCCTCCCTGCTTGGAATTGCATTCCATGCCAGGCTTAATGGACTGAAACAATTCCCCTCTCAGAGTCTAAAAGAAGACCTGATTTTCCTCTTTCGAGGCCTCACTCAGAGGTCACCTCTGCTGTCACCCCTGCAGAGAATAAAACACCAAACACCTCGAAAATGGTGCAGGAACTGAAGTCCCGGGACAGCTCTCGTGATCCTCACAGCAACCTTGTATTTCCCTCAGGTTTTGTGAGAGTCACCCATGCTTTCCCAGCTTTTGCTTCAGCCATAAATTCTCTGGCACTGCTCCATTTCAGTCCCTGTTCAGTGCCTGCCCCAATGAGCTGGGAAGCCTGGCCAGTGCTGCAGGACAGATGGGACCGTGCCTCTCACTTTGGCAGCCACAGCAAAATAAACAGATCATTTCAGACAGGAGAAATTTGATGGTTTTTCCCTTTCATGTTTTCACGGGTTCATTCAGGGCCCACAGAAGTAAAAAAAAAAAAAAAAATGCAGTGGTACACGTGATTTAATAGAAAGCTGTTATAATATCTATAAAACAGTTCACAGGATCCCAAGATTCCCCAGTGGGAAGGGACTCGAGAGCATTCAACACCTACACATTGGCTCAGGATTTTCCCCCAGCAGGCCTTGAAATCCCAAGGATGGGGATGGCAAAGCCTCCCATGCAGCCCATCCCACAGTTCCTCTGCCCTCCATCCTGGAAAACCCACAGATCCAGCTGGTTTGCTCGGGAACCCTCAGTTTCGCAGCATGAGGGCTGCATTGAACTCTGACACAAATCTACGTGATTGAAAAAGAGCAAAGAAGAGCTAAAACATGCTGTTTGCCCCCTAGAACTTTGGAATTGCCTAGGGAATGGAATAGCATCAGATCACAACCTTAGAATTACCTGTGCTGCTCACTTCTCCCATCGCAGCCGAAACCCTGAAATAATTATTCTTTTTTCCAAATAGGATTATGAAAACGCAGATGCTGCCACGAAGCCTCAGAGCAAGGCCAGGAGTGCACCCTGCACTCTCCCCCTCTGATCACAATTTGCTGCTGCTAAACTGCTTCTTTGGGTCTGTTTTAGACAGATCCTTTTCAAAGCTGTCCTCGGTGCAATCTTGGCCTCAGTGGAGCAGATGTGAGGTCCCGACCCTGCATCATCTCTGCTTTTCCATGTAAATTGCTGAGGCTCTCAAGGTTTTGATTACTCCGTCCTCTGCAACAGCTGGATCTTGTACAAAAGAAATTTCCAGGCACAATAACCTGCCTGACTCGAGACAAGGAGCAACAAGAAGCAATTTCATTGTGGCGTGTTTGGGGTTTCACATCTTCCCTTTGGCCATTTCCCAATCCAAGGCAGTAAATTAATGCCCAGACACAAACTTACAAAGGGCTCTCTTCACTTCTCCGTGTCCTGTTGCCTGATTTTCTAAGAAATTCATGACCTCAGTAAATAATTCAAGAGGGAAGAGGGAGCTGGGAGATGACAGAAGTTTATCTGGCTGCAGAGGGGAAGGTGTTGTTTCTGAAGAGGTTGCGATAAGAGCAGGTCTCCAGAAGATCAAAACTTAAGCAGGTTGATGAGGCTGATGGCTGTGATTATGAGCTGGGATTTGGGAAAACACGGCAGTGATAAGGGTAACACAAATGCAATTCTCATCTCCAAGCTGTAGGTGACTGCATTTGAAATGTTGGCTCGCGACAAAGCACGCGAAAACACCTGGTGCAGGAATTAAAGGCAGAAGGATCTGTAAAATCCTGCTGCACTTCAAAAAAATAGTTATTAAATGGCAGGCAAGGAAGGAATCCGTATTTCACAGGAGCTGGCCCACAGATTGTGCCCACTTGGATCAATATGGGAAGACCCTTTTGTTCTCGAAGCCTGTCGGGCCATCTCACAGATATGTGCATTGGTAACGAAGGTTTTCAGTGCACATCTTCTTTGGGACAAAGTTCATGCCAGGTTGTCACAAGAAAGGCTGATGGACCTTGCAGGAGGGAAAGAGATCTTGGTATTATATATAAAATATATCTAAGTGTGAGATATATTTCTTATATATATATATAATTATAACGTATATAATTACAATATATAGTTATATAAATACACGAAGTGTGAGAGGGAGAGATCTCAGTCATACAAGTTCTGAACATTTCCAGTTAATTAAATATCTCAATTTAATTACATACCAACAAAATAACTTCCAGCCTCGGGAAAAGGCAGCTGCAAACTTCTGTCTGTGGGATGCAAACCTGCTGTGGATGCACAGGGGCCTGGCAAGTAAAAGGGGGATCAGATCTGGGACACAGTGGAACATCTTCCCTCAGATCATGAAAGTAAAAATGCGAAAAAATATTCCTTATCATTCTTTCAAACCTCCTATCAATTGCTTACAGGACCAGGCCAGGCTGTAGCAGTGCTGTAAGGGTTCTTTAATGAAGTGCTTCTCCTGGCTGCTCGGTTTCAGCTGCTGCTGGTGTTGAGCGAGGCCTTCCAAGAGAAGCAATCACAGCCGGCGAGCTGGGTTTACTCAGCTGTGGCACTTCTGAGCTGATTTAAGCACTCTGTCAAAATGGAGTGAAATTAATTAATTCACTGGAGAGCTTTGCCTTCTCCAAACTTGAGGAAAAAGGAATGCAAACTAGCAGTAATCAGATCCACATTTTTTCAGGCCAAGTGTTTTAATAACGTCGAAAGATGTTGTGTTTCTGCACAAATCCAGAGAAGGACAAACTCTGTCCTCTTCTCCTGGAGTAAATTTCTTCCTCGGTAGCAACTCCTGCGTTTTGGGTATTTGGCTGCACCCCACAGACCCCATTTAACTCCCCAAACTGTTGCAGTGCTGTGAAGAGCACTGGAAGGATGGAATAAAAGACAATTGGAGCTGGATGATTTCCACGTCCAACTGTTGGAGATGCTGAAGCAGACAATTGCCTTCTGCTTCTTACTGAGGCTTTTTGGGGTTTAAGTGCTCCTTGATAGCTTGGTACACAATTAGAGGTGGATTAGAGAAAGTGGTAATAGGGTATTTTTGGTCTAATCTGCTCTCGATTGTTAATATTAATTAAAGGAGTTCTTCCTCCTCGTTGTTATACAATAAACATCAGCCACTCTTTAAAACGAGCACTTTAACTTCCTAGCTGCTTAGTGCTGCTTATTTTCAACTATTTATTTTCCCTTTTTTTTTTATATTTCAATTTTTTTTCTCAGCAGAAACCACGGCAGGAACATGGCACACATCACAACCAGGTGAGGAGCATCTGATCCTGGACTTCATCACATTCAGAACAGGCTGCAACACCTAAACCCTCGAGCGGTTTTTTCCTTAATACAACTGTCAAACTCGCTCACAAAGGAAGAGCAGAAACAATACAAAATAATCAAACCATTTCAGCCAGAAACTGGGAAGAAGGGAGATACAGAGCTGTTGTTCCAGCTGAATACCTGGGATAGTGGGAGGTGTCCCTGCCCACGGCAAGGGCGGGGACTGGGTGAGCTTGAAGGTCCCTTCCAACCCAAACCAGTCCGGGATTCCATGAAATGAAAGGAAGAAGCACTAAAACCCTTCTGTTCTCATTAGGAGGTCACCTGTAACAAGGTGCAATGATCAGGCACCACATCAGAGAGATTATTCCTGTCAGTTGGATTAACTCTGGTTTAACTCATTAGTTTAGAAAAACCACATTCTCTTTCAGAAAAACAACACAAGAAGCAGTCTCAGTAATCCATGAGCAGCAGCCTCGCTGCACACACAGGGGCAAAGAGCTCTGAGGCTTCTTTGGGAGGGAAAAACGGAGAAACAGCAAGAAAAGGCAGCAAGGAGGCATCACCCAGGGCCACAGAAAAGATAAAGGGAAGAAAACATTGCTGGTACCAAACACTGAGTCGGGAGGGTCAGGGGGGTGAGGGCTCTCCTACAACTCCAGCCCCGCTCGGCCCAGGGAAATGGGAGTGGGAACATCCCCTGGAAACAAAAGGGGCTGATCAGAGGATGGCACATCCCCATCAGCACTGTCCGCTCCTGATGGGAACAGCCTGCAGGACACCAAACACCGGGAACAGGAGGATCACACAGCTATCAGGCGGAGCCATGCCTTCAACCCACAGAGTGCTTTTTCTCTGATTGCTTCCCAAACACGTTTTTGATTTCTGATGCATCAGGTAGGGAAGAAGAAATGAATGCTATTACAGGTGAGAAAATAGCTGGGGTCATCATATCCGTGAGAAAAGAAAGGGAAAATAAGCAGTACATGCACCACAGGCAAAATAATAAGCAATAAGCAGGCAATAAATCCATCAGAGGATTAAGTGGTAGGGCAGAGGCACCAGAGTGCAATTTAGAGCAGTGGAATTTATATTTATAAAATTATATCTCTGTTATAAACTTCAGCTACCTATCTATCTATCTGTATATATAAATATATAGATACATAAATCAGCTAGGGAAAGCAAGGAAAAGAGTCCTGGAGAGACCTTTGCAAGCAGTTTGGATTTTAGTTCCTAAACATGTAAAACAAGAAGCATAAAACAAACCCAGGACATTTCTGTCCTCTAACCACTTCCAGGTCACCTGCCCAAATCCCATTTTTCAGAGGAAAACTGCAAACCCAGAAAGTTTAGCCAGAGAGCCCAAGGGAAATCTGCCAGAGGCTCAGTCTGTGCTGGGGCTGCCACGCAGGAGCAGCAGATCCAATCTGAGCCTCCTCAGCATCACCTTTCAGAGGTGGGGTGGATGCTCTTACAGCGCTCGTGTCACGGCTCCCACTCCCTTTATCTCGGGCTGCATTTCAAGCTCCCTCTCCTGATAACAGCGTCTCAAGGACTCGGACTGTTAAAGTTATCAGAAAGTGATAATCGCTTTCTCCACAGGGAACCCGTGATCCACTCCCCCTCCTTCTCCCCTGCCACCCTCTCCTTTGCCGGTGCCTCTCCACCCATCTCTGCAGTTTTACGGCAGCTCCGCCTCCCATCCCCTCTTTCTGTGCATGTTAATTTTTAAAGGCACCTCTCTTTGCCCATCAGCTCACCTCCATCTGCAGCACTCCCTCATTTCACTGTAGGCTTGCCATAAAATCATCCACTAATGCCTGTTTGCTGTGCAAACACCTGCTGTGTGTTCCCAGCCCAGCCAAGCTGCGTTTTGCTTTTGCCTCTCTTGTTCTGTCCCTCCCCTGCTTCGTGTGCTGACACTTTCCCCCTAATTATTTTCTTTACCCGGATACCTTTTCCACTCGGGGCTCCCATCTTCACAAATCCCTGTCAGGGATTCGCCACTTCAAACTTCACTTCAAATGGATTTAAGAAGATCTCGAATCTTTGCCTGTTTGTGGGTGTAAATAGGGCGGCAGGATGTGCTACCCAATTTGTGTAGACAGAAGCCTTTTAAATCTAAGATCATTAACGTGACTCCAGTGCTGCAGTTGCAGTTAAATGCAAAATTAAATGAGGACAATTTGTCAGTTTTGAAGGAAATTTTGAGGAATCAAATTATTCAGAATTACCTATGCTTATGCTTTGCTGTGTGAGGGTGTGCAGGTCTGATATTGAACACCTTTGAGCACAGTTTTGTTTCTGGTTCACATCTCTCTGCTCCCACAGCACAGCATGAAAATGTTCTGAATCGGTCAAAATGCAAAATCATCCCCGATTCTCAAAGAAAATAAAACCTGATAAAAGTTACATTAAAAAACCCCACCCCCCTTTCTCCTTCTAGATTGTGGCTCCACATCTATGTCCTTTATGGTTGACGTCACCCATGAATCTGTGGGTGCAGGGATGCCCAGAGCAGCAGCAGCTGCCTGGGCTCCCCCTTCACCAGCAGCCTCTTCTAGCAGCCTTGAGAAGTAATTTCCTCCTGAGTAAGTCGGGAATGAAGCTTGCAGCAGGTCCCAAGCCTGCTGCTTCCAGGTGTGCCCCCTGTGCCAGGCACGGGAAGCTCAGCAGGAGCCAGGAGAACCTGCCCTGGCCGAGAGCCAGTGCTGCTGGAGCCCGGTCTGAAGGCACTGGGTAAATATGTGCCTGGAATGCAAACTCCAAGCTCCAAGGGATGCATTTTCAGCCTTGATTGATCTGCAGGCCGCTCTAAATTAATTAGGGCAGGGAGCTCTCCCTTCACCTTCCCGCTGGTGTTGGGGCAGAGGTGCTGGTGTGGCAGCCTCTCGCTGTCCTCTGCATGGGGACAGCCAGGATCCCACCCCTCCTGCCAGCAGGGTCTGTCCTCCCCACCCAGCTGTGACCCTGGGGGAAACTCTGCACTGTTGGAATATTGGGTTTTTTACAGTGCACCTCTCCCGGGAGTTGCCTGAACTGTGGATCTTTTGTTAAAGCAGTTCCTCTCTCCATCAAGGTCTCCACCCAGCTCTCCCCACCTGCAACCCAACAGCAGTAAAAGCAGCTGTGGTTTCTTCTGTCTTTCTTCCACTTCTTGAGTGCCAGCTGGGCAGCCTAAAATTTTCTAAGGTCTTTCCCAGATAAAATTCCTCTCTTGGTTCTCTAGGGCCATTTCTGAGCTGCCCCGGAAAGGAGGTTGTGTGTGAGGGGCAGCATTCACCTGAGGGCAAGATGTTTCCTTCAGAGGGAGGAAAGCCTACAGCATGTGGATTTATCAGCTTCAACTTCCTTGGAAGAGTTCTTGGGACTGGAGGATGGAGAACACCCAAGTTAGGTGGGAGAAGTCACTCCAAGCGGTCTCAAGTGCATTCTCTTGATGTGCACCAGCGCAGAACCCCTGGAGAAATCTCCTTTCCCCCTCCACCGCCCTTCACAGCTCCCCTTTGTGCTCTCTCCATAGAATATCTCCCAGGAAATCCTCGGAAGCTACGGACTGACCTTCCACAGGGAATGTGAAAGCCTTAACACCCTGCACAGCTAAAAGCGGAGGTGACAAAGCTCTGTGGGAAACGCCCCCAGTCCCACCACGGAGCAATCCTGTATTTTGACAAGCTGCTATCCCAACTCTCTAATTACACCTCTCCATGAAGTGCAGCATCCAGCGGCTGCTCTGGGAATCTTCTTTCCCTTTCCTTTGGAATTATTTCTCATTGGTTAAAAATGGAAGGAAAGAGAATTTTTTTTCCAAAGAGGGAAAGACACAGCTCAAGCTCACATGAGCTCAGCTGTCGCACGCCTGGTAACATGTCTGCGCTCTGGCTTGTTCCTGAATGTCAAAATAAAGACTCTGAGTCTGAGCTTAATAATTTCCCTGGAGCACCATTGTCCTGCAGTTTGCCTTTCAGTCCTGCCCTGCTGCCAAGGGAGAGGTGAGGGAAGTGAAGCACTTTATTTATTGAGTTGGTTGCTGTAACAATTTAAAGCGAGCTCAGCATCGCTGGCTGCTGCTTTGGGGTGGGCTCCCGGAACGAGGAGGTTTTCCTTCAGATCTGCGTAGGGGAATCTCGCTGCTTTTACAGCACAGCTTTGTCCCGGCTTCAAACACATCTCCTGACCTGAGAAAGGATTACAGCACCTTTGATACCCCAATTAAAATGGATCAGGAGGGGGAAGGAGCGATTGATCCTTCAGCTGATCTGCTGAAAGTGCTGACTTATGCCCATGAGCACAAACACTGAATCACAGGGATCAATAAACAGAGCTGGAGTGCTGCAGCTGCTGCGGGCAGCACGGCAGGCTCGCACTGGCAATTACAGAATCTGGGTTGGCTTTACAAGTGCCTCAACAAACGCCCTCTAACCCTGCTCCTTCCTATCCAAAAAAACCATTAGCTGGCCTTTGAATTACCAAAATGGCACATTCAAAGGGACAAATACCTCAATTGCCTGGCAAGTGCTTATAGCTCTGTGTTATAAACACTTTCATTTTAAACTCACAGGTATTAGGAGAGTTGTTCTTAAATCTACAAAGCTAGGATGTGCTGTGGAGAGAAGGTTTATAAATGAATAAATGATTCGTCTTTTTTTGCTTTCTGATGCTTCAGGCAGGCAATTAAGTGGGATTGAACTTGATAGTTTAGGGGGTTTGGAAGTTCTTAATATAAAAGATCACAACTACAAAATAGTTATGAATTATAGAAGAGGCCAAGGGACAGAATGCTCCAGATTTTAATGGCACTTTTAAAAAGTGCCTAGAGGAGACAGTAATGGGGTTTTCTTAGCTGTGACCTCACTGAAAAGGATCTGGAGACTAAAAGGGCAAAGGCAAGCGGAGGAGGATGTGTTACATTTTGGGTGTGCGGCCCCGTGGAGAGTGAACACATCCTCAGACTTCCTTAACCTGCGTTTTTCCCACTGTAAAACCCAAAGGACTGGGCAATGATGTGGGGAATTGTGGTGTTTGCTGACTGTAAGACAAAACAGACAAAGTATCTTCTCCATCCCCAGATCAGCTCTGCAGGTCAATATTTACATCCCTCTGCAAGAGTCAACACCAAATATTTGGGATGAGTATTTTATAGGTAAATATCAATACCAAATATTTGGTTCAAACATCTCAACCTCCCAGATATTTGGGGAAAGCCCAATCCTACTGCCTGCAGCTCGGAATAGAGTTATTTCATGTTTCAAAAATAACCTTTAATTTTTCATGGATAATTCTGGGATGAAAGAAACAAGCAAGTTGTCGCTACACTTCCTGCTTGAAACTCCAAATTTTCAACCCATTCCAGTTTTTTTAGAAGTGAATTAAATTTTTAGTCAGATATTTACCCGATAAGCTACATCAGCTCTTCCTCTGTGTAGGAATTTTACCTGTTGGCTTTAGAAGACAAGGAAAACTGAATATGAGGTCAGGATCCATCTAATCACTGAGGGGAATCTCTTCATCTGACAACCCTGCTTTGTTCTTTCCATGGGTTTTCCATCCCTTTTTTCATCTCTCACATAATTTTCATTTATTTCCCAAAAAATACTGCCACAAAGACTTCACCCCCAAAACCTGAGGGTTTTAAGAGCTGGATATTGAACTCTATAAATTCCACTGCTTGCAGCTCGTTCTGTTGACTTTCCCCATGACAAGAGGTTATGTGGTTTTAATGGAATATTAGTAGTGTGGCTACATTATATGCCATTTAAAACCTCTTTCAAAGTGGTATTGACTGTGTTGAAATGAGACTGTGGAGGTATCCCAGTGATGGGAAATAGGTGTGAATGTATTTTCATCACAGAATTTTCAAACTGATGCAGAAAGCCCTTAAATATATTAAAAAACCCCAACCCTATTAAAAAATTATCATATTGTTCTGAGTGGATTTGCCTTTTTATACAAAAGAGCTGAAAATAGACTCGTTGATATATTAACAACAAGGAAAAATATTCCAAGTAATTATCAGCTCTGCCCACGTGTTGGAAGCCCATTTTGTCCCGTAGCTGTTTCAATCAATACACTATTTATTTTCAAATAACCGTGCACTAAGGATCATTTGGACACAGAGCCCATAAATACACATTACCTCATTATCGACCCTCTCTGGCCACTGCTGCACTATTAACATTTCACTAAAAGAAGCAATCAAGCCATAAACAGGAGGAATTTCTAGAGTTGTTCTTCCCCGAAATATTTTTGTAGGGGTGGCCAGGCCTGGGATTTTGCCCCCAAGAATTACTTTTCTCTTTGATATTCTTTACAGAGAAGTGAATGTGACCAGTAGCCAGTGAAACGGGAAGAAATACAATATTTGCAAAGAGGGAATGTACACAGGACAGTTAAACTCTATTTTTCATCCAGGGATTATCACCTGCACATACATGAGAACGCTGAATTTCAGTTCCAAAGCATCCTATTGTTTTACTCCTAGAAATCCAATTTCTGCAGTTGCTCAGTAGGCTGGAAAAGGAACCAATGAGGCCACCAAGGGCTGGGAGCAGAATCCCTTTGCTCGGGGTAGGACAGCAGCGTGCAGGGTCATCTTTATGCAGCTCATGCAGGGAAATTCTCCTCCTCCTCTGGTGCTGTGGGATGACTGATGGCTTTCCCATAAAAGACGAGCTGCTGGGGGCAATAGCAAAGGCCGCCGTGGCAAATTGCCAAGAGCTGGAGGGCTGCACCTCATTTGCATGTAAATTTACATCGGTTTTAAAGCCGTGAAGGAGTGCACTGGTAGTACTTGAATATTTCTTGATGGGTTTGTCAGCGCTGTGTGATCTCCAGAAATAAAAACCTGGCTGTGAGCGGCCTGGCTGCCCTCCGTGCCTTTGGGGCCATGTCCTGATCCCACTGATCTTCGCAGAGGGTGCTCAGCAGCCCCAGGACCCCCCAGCTTCGATCCCTGCTCCCTCCACCTTCACCCCAGTGCTGGTTGCCATCGCTTCGCTGTCCCATCACTAAGGGCAGGTGCCATGTCCATCACAGGCCCGGTGAGATCCAGATCCTCCCCTCAGGCTAAGCCAAGCCCAAACTGACCCCACTGGTACCACAGAAATAAAATTATGGGGGTAGAGACACCGTATTAAACTGCTGAGTTTGTAAAATACACCCCCAGGCTTATGATCAGTAAGAATATAATGAGTTTATGGTAGGTTTGGATTAGATATTGGGAAGGAATTGTTCCCTGGGAGGATGGGCAGGCCCTGGCACAGGGTGCCCAAAGCAGCTGTGGCTGCCCCTGGATCCCTGGCAGTGCCCAAGGCCAGGCTGGACAACCTGGGATAGTGGAAAATGTCCCTGCCCACTGCAGGGGATGGAAGGAAATGGCCTTTAAGGTCCTTTCCAACGCACACCAGTCTGTGGTACTCCGTATCTGCATTCCTCCATCCATGTGCTGGCACAGGGAAGCGGCTGGGGAAGGATTAAGCCCATTTTGCATAAAACCAATTGCAACAAGTGAGGGGAGAAGGTATGGGGGGGTGCAAAGTGGAAAATTACTGAGGGAAGGAAAAGAAGATTGAGAGGACAGAGGCCGGTCTGCGTGCCAGCTGCTCTGCAGAGGAAGAAAACGGGAGGGATGAGTTCAAATCTTTGGATTTCAGCTTTGGACTGAGGCTGGGGATAATGCGGAAGCTTCCTGGCAGACTGGGCATCTGACGGCAGGAGCTGCAGTCAAGGTGATCTTCTGGGTAGCTGCTGTACTCACTTTATTTCCAAAGCTTGCATTCATGCTCCTGCTGTCAATAAAAATCCCTGCCTGAATAGATAAGCCGGAGCCCCGTATCTCATTAAGCCTGAGAATTCAATCCTCTGCTTCAAGCTCTGTGCTCCTATGCTACTTTATATCATTAAGAAATATTGCCCAAGCTGATCCCCTAAATCCCTGTATTAGCCAGCACAATTAAATCTAATATGGATGGAAAAATGGGAGCTGGTGGGACTTCTCCATGATGTGAATTCCAGGTACGTCCCCGTGTATGTGACTGAAAAGTGCACAAGCAACAAGTTAGAAATGAGACACTTATAAGCCCTGAGTCATTCTATTTAAATAGCTTAAGAAAATGCCAAGACTTTCTCAGGATGAATTGTGGAATACCTTGAAGTGAGACCATAAATCCCAACGCTGTCACTCTTTTTCTTCGAGGAGTTATTAAGTGAAGCATCCAAAATAAAAAGTCAGGCTGTCGAGCTCCTGGGGTTTTGTTTCTCTGTCAGACATAAACTTGGTGACTTCTGAGTTTTAAAACAATGGCCTAAACGTGCCAACCATTAGCACCGGTACTTAATGAGATTCGCAGATAACGCCTTAACAGAATATGCAGTGATTAAGTCAATTTAAATGATTCATCTCCACTGCAACCTGTGAGACTTGTGCGTAACAGCCATTTGCATAGCAATAAAAATCTCCATTTCTCCGCACAGGACAGGTTTATAGGGATATTTCCAACCTTGATAATGCCTGCTTGGAACTTTCTTTCACTCCTCCTTTTTGCCAGATGCTTATCCTGGTAGGGGAAGATCTCAGGGCAAAGCATCCCCTTGCGCAGGGCCACAAATGAGTCAGCGAGAGGAGCATTCCCAGCCTGGCTGTGAACAGGCTCCGGGGGAGGGGGAATTTTACTTGTGGGACATTCCTGGGATTGGTGTGTGGCCAGAGCATCCCCGTCAGCTCTGCACTTTCACACAGGCCTGCACACACACATGGAGCAGCCCTAATGAGCCTGGCTCCAACCACTGCCAGCCCAAATTAAGCCAGGACTGGAGTTTGGTCCAAGGCGACTGCTCAACTCCCTCTAACTTCCAAAGGTGCAAGATCAGATCCTCACAGATCTGAGCTACATCCAAGGGGAAAGCTCTGCCAAGCGAATCCCTGGCAGGCTGGTGTTTTCTGGAAGGTCCTGGAGCAGCCTGGCCAAGGAGGTGACACCGTAGGGTTGTGTAACATCCCCTCCCCGCTCCCCCAGCCCAGGCAATCCATCACTAATTGAAATTGCTTCTCCCCAGCTGACCCAGAGCCACACGGATTAAACCAGATTTCGGAATGCTAATTACACGACATCATTTTCCCAATTATTCTTAGAATTGGATTATGTACCGGGAGATGGGGCGTTTGAAGCAGCCGCTAATGAGCAAATCGTGCATAAAAAACTTGTTTGTTATGTTGGTGATTGAACAAAATAAGGTTGCAGGCGTGAAGTGGTGTCCAAATAAACAAAAGAAACCAAAGAGATTCCAAGAGTAGCACCAAACTGGAAATCAGGGAGCTTCGAAAGCCATGGCAGAGCCAGAGAATGGGTTTTTCGTCCTTTTTCTCCCATTGTTCAGTGATGGCTGAAGCTGTTTCTGGGTTATTGGGTGTTTCAGGGTATTTTCCTAAGAAATTGTGATGTTATCTAAGTGAGCAAGTAGTTTGTAATCCATTTTCAAACGTTTCTGTGGAGCTTAAGAACATAAATCTGATTATCAAAGAGGCTCCACTATTGCATTTTTCTGTGCTTGCCCCACCTTTCTGAGGTAATCAAGAGTGACACAGAAATTTAATTGCTCCAAGTAGTCTCCATATTGCAGCAGCCAGAAGTCTTTAGATTCCCTGCACAAATACTATAAAATCTCGTTTTAGTCCCTTTGTACTTTTCTGGCTGAACAGTTTTGCTGTGATTCCAGGGCAGTTCAGAGGAATATTCCAAATGGGTTTCCAGTCCCTGAATAAATCTGGAGAGCTATCAACCCACACCTATCTGTCTGTCTCTCCACCATCACACCGCCTGAAAACATTCATTGCTAATTTATCCCCAATATTCTTATAATTCAATTTCACAGCCAATTTCAGCGCTGGTTTTTTTTCCCCTCATGGATTGAAGACAATTATCGCTTAAAAAACCAACCAAAAACCCAACTGAAACCAAGTCATGTATGCAGCATGTAAAAAAATAAAGTTTCTGGTGTAATTGCTCCAAAGTTACAAATAGGAAGTAATGCTCACTTCTCAACAATCCAGGATGTTTAAGTCCAAATAGGCTTAGCTTGAAATCTAAATTTTTTGGGTATCATTCCTAACAGAGACACTCCAAGCTCCTTGAAATAACCCTTTTTTCTCTTCAAAGGACATAAATAAATAAAAACAAAAAGGTTTTCAAAAACTCAGGGTATTTTCACTCCCTGGATTGATAAAGCCACTGAGTTGTGTGCGCTGTTCTTTCCTCCTTCACAAGTCTCCTTACCATTTTCAAGGTCTCTATTGCCCACAGTTTAAAAAAAAAACCTCATATAATTACTGAGATAATTATTTTCTAATAGAAAAAATCTGTTATAAGTTTGAAACTTAAAGTCTATGCTGATATTAAAAAGAAGATATATAGCAAGAAAAGAATGAAATTACAATGCACTTTGTAGCAACAATCAATACCTTTGAGTCAATCTCCCATTTCCATTTTTAAACCCTTTTCTCTGGGTTTAAAGAGAAGACTTCCATAGCAACAGAGACAAGGTCTGGCTCACATTGCAAGGAATCCTAACAAAAATGTGATGAGAAAAGAACAGGGGTCGATTATTTATTTTTAAGTTATTTGAATGAGGCACATTAACCTCAATGAAAAAAAATAAAACCCAGTGCTTTTCTTCAGCCCAGCCATGAATCCAAAGGAAATAACATATCCTGTTAATTGCTCTCTGTTATTCTCACAGTTTCGGTGGAGTGCAGTGGTAGAGGGAAATTCTTGCTGGATTTTTGAACTGGGATAGAAAGCTTTGTTTCCTCCTGGTCAAACAGCAAAAGGAAAGTCAAAGAGCTTTCTGCCACCAGCCTGGGTGGCCAAGATTTGACCTAGAAAATGCGTTTGTGTCATCACCTCATCTTCTGGGCCCTGGTGCCCAGAGTGAGCGCCCAGGAATGAATCCAGAAGGCAGCAGCACTCCACGGATTTCCTCCTGGGTATATTAAGGGAAATTACTTGGCACCAAGAACAGGAAGGACAACAATGGGCAAAGCCAGAGCCCTTTGCAGGTCAGTGGTTCCATCTTTGAGCGTGTCCTGCTGCAGCCAGGGCAGCCAGCAAGGCCCCGAGGCTGGGGCTCAATTCCCAGCAGTATTTCATCTCATCTTAGTGCTTTTTGGAGGTTCGGCAGCAGATCCAGATGCTGGCAGTGAGATTTTTGTAGGTGCTAAAAAGCCAGAAGCAGAGAAATTCTCCAGCCTTTTCTCAATATTCTGTGAGCAGACTGTCTTTCCTATGTAAACTATTTTAAACAAGGTCACAGTTCCATAAACTCCTTGCACCCGCAGGCTGTTTTGCAAGATTGTTGTGGCTTTGGCTTTGAAAATATTTTGGAATAGGTATCTTAGGACTTGGCCAATCCTCTCAAGGGGGGGATGGCCGAGGAACCAATTACCTATTGCCACTCAACACACTTTTTGCGATCTATCCTATAAAAGTAGTCAGAAAATTATTAAAGAAAAGCTTCGGCTTCCACTTGTTCATGAGCCTGGACTCTGTGTCGTTCTCTTTGTGCGCCTGGGACGTAACAGCGACAGTTTTTATCAACCTGGGCTATGGAAGTGTCCCTGCCCATGGCAGGGGGTGGGACAAGATGGGCTTTAAGGTCCCTTGAACCCAAACAATTCCATGATTCTGTGGTGATATTGCTGTGACTCTGTGCCTGGCAGTGCTGGTTGCCCTCGACAGTGAGCTTTGGAGGAGAGCAAAGCAGTCCCAACAATTAAACACCTCCAATAAAATGTTTTAATGGTCTTCTTTCTCATTGATAATTTCAGTTTCCATAGTTTCAGGTTAAATGAAGCCTGGCAGCTCTTTAGAGTTTTCAAGCTGCTGTAGGGATGGGAGGAAGGTGGTCACCAGACCATCAGCGTGAGTGATGTCAGATCCCAACCACCTACATATTTCCCCACAGGATTTAGTTGTTCTTGTTCTGGTGACTTTCATGGAGCTCATTTCTGAGGACTTCTCTGAGACAAACGAGATGAAGAAGGTGGCAGAGTGTTCACTTCAGTGCCATCATTTTGCATCCACTTAAAGGACTGTCTCACTTCTGGTTTTTGTTTTCTCCTTCTTTCTGTCTGATATTCCTCCTTTTTGCTTCCTGTTTGCTTTTTAAATTCTATCCTCAATAATTGCATACAAAAACCCTGTAAATGCTTTTTTTGTCCCTTGTCATTTTACCTTCTAGGTAACACAGCATTGCTTTGCTTGCCTTTCTTGGTAGAACTTCAAAAAACCCCACTGTTTGAGGCAATTCACAGTTCCTGAGACCCTTAAAAAGGAAAAAAAAAACCCAGAAAACCTATTGCTACCTGCAGTTCCTTCCCTGCACGTAACCTCTCTGCCCCTAATCTGCTCCTTCCTGTACCTTTGGAATCAGAACTTGGCAAAGCCAGGCTGAGCAGGCCTGGAGGTGTGGGAGCAGGGCCCTACAAAGGCACCAACTCCCCGGCCAGCAGCGGGCAGAGGTTGTTGTTGTAACAAGAAGTTGCATAACTCTCATCTGTTGTGTTTATTTTTCCCTGGTCCTTGGAGGCTCCGTGAGGGCACGGTGAGGGAGATGTCAGGCAGAGAGCAGGAGAGATTAGTTTAGAGTGAAATAAAGGCTGTCTGCAAAAACAACCTTTCCATCCCATCAGGGAAGTCACTGCCTGCCAGAGGAGCTACAGAATTGTTTGGGTTGGAAAAGATCTTAAAGATCATCCACTTCCAACCCCCTGCCATGGGCAGGGACACCTTCCACTGTCCCAGGCTGCTCCAAGCCCCGTCCAGCCTGGCCTGGGACACTGCCAGGGATCCAGGGGCAGCCACAGCTGCTCTGGGCACCCTGTGCCAGGGCCTCCCCACCCTCCCAGGGAACAATTCCTTCCCAATATCCCATCCAAATCTCCCCACTTTCACCTTAAAGCCATTCCCTGTGTCCTGTCCCTCCATCCCTTGTCCCCAGTCCCTCTCCAGCTCTCCTGGAGCCCCTTTAGGCCCTGGAAGGGGCTCTGAGCTCTCCCTGGAGCCTTCTCTTGTCCAGGTGAGCACCCCCAGCTCTCTCAGCCTGGCTCCAGAGGGTCTCCAGCCCCTGGAGCAGCTCCATGGCCTCCTCTGTCATTTGGACAATTTCTCAAATCTTCAGCAGTTTGAGGTGAAAGCTCCGTGTAAAGAACACCAGTCCTGGCTGTGGATCTTACACCCCCTGTGCCTCTTATTTGAAGCTTTAACCTCATAGCAAAATGTGACCAAGCCTTGGAGAAGCTGTCCCACAGAGATGATATTGGTGCCATCCCAACCTAAATCCCAACAGAGTTGGATTTGCCAACAATTTCTGCTGACACAGAATGGATATTGCCGGCCCCATAACTCTCCCTCATGTCACTGTATTTCACTGATACCAGTGAGTTGCCACAGTTACTTTTTTTAAGTGGTTTGCAAGAAAAGATTGTCATCAATATTTAAAATTAATATTTTCCATGAAAATTTAATTGCGTGCTATGGTGGTTTTAATCTAATCTAGTCAGCAATCTTCAGACAGTCCCAAAAGGCAGCAACAGCATCCCAAGTGACCAATTTTTTCCCTGCATTTTCTTTGCTTGGAACTACTTTATCATTTAAAAATGTTTTGTTTAGAAACCCAGATTTACCTTCTGCCTCATCGTTGCCATTCCATTATGCTCTTTATGTGTAAACAGAGTGTACTTCAAAGAGCATATATCATTATTAATAGTTAATAAAAGAAATGGAAATAAAAGCTCCACAGGCTGGTCCTGTAGCTGGGAAGCAATTCCCTGCACTTTATGGGAAAGGCTTTCCTTCCTGCTAGATGTCCTTGTGAGATGAGATGACTCTTGAAGGGACATAAAAACACCCCCCTATTATTGCACTTACTGGATATATAATCTTCAAATAATGAGCAACAGGATGAAAACAACTCGAAGAAGCCTCCTGGAGCATTTTCCCCCTGTCTTGCCAAGGCCAGCAGTTTCCCTTGATTAAGGGTTAGAGGATCAGAGTCCCAATAAGCAGTTAGCTGTGGAATTGAATCCATGGCACATCTTTCTTCTCTCCCCTGAGCTAACTCCGCTACAAAATGAACCTGGGATATTGATGACTTCAAAGGAACTGCAAAAATGAAGCAGCAAGCCATGATCAGCCAACATTCCTAAATACTCTGTGACAGAAATACCTTCAGAGGGGGAAGACTTTGAGTCTGTAGTATTTTACTACAAGGTGCAATGAAGCCTGCAGGGTCCTGTGCCCACCATGCCCAAAGCAGCTGCATGGGAGAGGTGAAATCCAATATATTCCCATTTTTGTGAACAGTCCTTAGCCCAGCAGGAGATGCTGTGTGTCATTTTTAATCCAGCCCCCACGAGTCACAGGACTTGCAGGGTTCCCATGAATTCCAGCAGCTCCTCGAGGCCCTGCTGGGAACAGGTCCCCTGGTGCTGGGCAGTCCCCAAACATTTGTATAAATGGCATGTCTGAGGTTGAATTTCCCAGTGCACTGCACACATGCCCTCATTGCCATTCCATGAGTACAGCCAGCGAGGAGCTGTCCGTAATCCCGCTGGGAATTGAGCAGAAGTCCTTGATCAAAGGACAAATACCTTTATATTCAGTGATTCCCAAATCATTCTCTTGAAAAGCTTTACCACCAGCAGATGGTTTTGGTGCTGGGGTATTTATTTAGGTGCCCATATTGCTCTTCTCACATCAATGACAGGCTCGTTTTCCTTTCACTTAATTAAGACTACCTTCAAGGAGACCCTTTTACAAACAAATTAGGGTTATCTGACTCAGAGTTTAAAATGGAGCAGTGTTTGATCAATGCAATCGATTGAAGAGATCTAAACTCATCTCTG
Source organism: Struthidea cinerea (assembly GCA_013397865.1). Classification (NCBI taxonomy): domain Eukaryota; kingdom Metazoa; phylum Chordata; class Aves; order Passeriformes; family Corcoracidae; genus Struthidea; species Struthidea cinerea. Next base: position 1,154,585 of record VZTI01000220.1, read on the forward strand.
GGATACTCTGTTCTTGTCTTGGAAAGTTTTTAATGCCTCGCTGAAGCAGAGGTTGAAGTGTGTGGCAGCCTCTGGCCTCTCACAACATCAGCTGGGCACTTTTAAATGAGGCAAATAGCACTGGAAAACCTTCCAGTGGGGCCACTGCCTTTAAATAACCTTGTGTGGAAGGGAAGTGGGAAACCTGGAATGCTTTCAGGAGGATCAGGGATCATGGAGAAGATGGTGCTGATTACAAAACAAATGCTCCTGTATTTTTAGCTTCCACAGGATGCGGTTTGGCATTGAAAGAAAATCACAGAATGAGAAGAAAATCACAGATAAAAGGGAAATCACAGAACTCTCCATCCATCCATCCATCCATCCATCCATCCATCCATCCATCCATCCATCCATCCCTGTGTCCATCCATCCATCCATCCATCCATCCATCCATCCATCCATCCATCCATCCATCCATCCATCCATCCATCCATCCATCCATCCATCCATCCATCCGTCCGTCCATCCATCCATCCATCCATCCATCCATCCATCCATCCATCCATCCATCCCTNATATTGCTCTTCTCACATCAATGACAGGCTCGTTTTCCTTTCACTTAATTAAGACTACCTTCAAGGAGACCCTTTTACAAACAAATTAGGGTTATCTGACTCAGAGTTTAAAATGGAGCAGTGTTTGATCAATGCAATCGATTGAAGAGATCTAAACTCATCTCTGGGATACTCTGTTCTTGTCTTGGAAAGTTTTTAATGCCTCGCTGAAGCAGAGGTTGAAGTGTGTGGCAGCCTCTGGCCTCTCACAACATCAGCTGGGCACTTTTAAATGAGGCAAATAGCACTGGAAAACCTTCCAGTGGGGCCACTGCCTTTAAATAACCTTGTGTGGAAGGGAAGTGGGAAACCTGGAATGCTTTCAGGAGGATCAGGGATCATGGAGAAGATGGTGCTGATTACAAAACAAATGCTCCTGTATTTTTAGCTTCCACAGGATGCGGTTTGGCATTGAAAGAAAATCACAGAATGAGAAGAAAATCACAGATAAAAGGGAAATCACAGAACTCTCCATCCATCCATCCATCCATCCATCCATCCATCCATCCATCCATCCCTCCATCCATCCATCCATCCATCCCTGTGTCCATCCATCCATCCATCCATCCATCCATCCATCCATCCATCCATCCATCCATCCCTACCTTAACACCAAGACTGAACTACAAACACCTTTAATTTATTTCTCTTGTCACAACAGGAAATTCAGATTGAGCACGTGAAGATCTATGGAGATTCAGATCCAATGGATAAGATACACTATTCATTTATATTTCTTGCATGGAATGCAGTCTTGGAATCGTGAATTTCATTTGGGATGCTTTGATATAGGACTTTTCAGGCTTGTCCTCATTAAAAAAAAAAAAAGGAGTTTTTTTATATATCAGTGAATTTAAGGAAATGTTAAATATCTCCTGCAGAAAACCTTCTCCAATTGGTGTATTCTGAATATTTTCTCTGTGTGTGTGAACTTGCTAACCAGGGAACCTGCATTCCTACACACACCCCTTATATTCCTTTCGAGATGCAGACAACACTGCACTGCACAGACTTTAATAAAAAGCCCTAATTACACTGCAAACCTATGAGCAAAGTCAGCCTAAAGAAGGAGCAGAAGAAAGCAGCAAGAATGAAGTACCTGAAGAGTTACCAGACACACAGGAATTACATCTCTGTCTCACTAATTCAATACTGCCACCTGATTCCTGACAGAAACTAACAATGTCATGATAGCTGTCCACCAGCTCACCAGGAAATTCTCTTATTCTGGAAAAAAAATAGTCAGCCTGCTCCTGAGTAGGCTTTGAAAAATACTCTCCATGTCTGTGCATCTCTAGTCTCTTGTTTCTCTTTTTTTTTTCAGTATAAAATGCTCCTTTTGCTAAGGAAAAATTAGAGTTTATTGATAGAATCCCTGCATTTCCAGCAGTTGGGAATAAAGGATTCTGGTTCAGGCTGCACGGGGATCCATTTCCACCCCGTGCCAGTAATCATTTCACTATGATATTGATACCATACATTTTTTGGATGGTTAATTTAGTTCAACTTTGTCTGTGCCAAGATACCAAGCTGATAATTGATCTCCAGCTTTGTTCTGCAGCATTAATTAAGTTTTAGAAAAGCTTACAGATCAATTTATTTGAATTAATGCAAATCTGCACCTAGAACAACACGACTCAGATATTTATCACTCTGCTCTGAGTCCCTTCTCATGCCTCAGCAATTTAGGTTTACATCTGGTTCAAGTTTCTCTAATCTAAAATAAACCAGCATGAAAAAGCATTTGATTTCTCATTTAGATTCTCGATAGACTTTTATTGCAAAGATAACATCCCTTGTCTGATTTGAAATGGTGAAATTGTTGGGCCAAAAATAATGAATAAAAATGTTGGCACTCCCGAGTTCTTACAACTAACCCCAATTTTATTGGTCTTTTAAAAAATGAAAAGCAAATTGGGGTTCTTTTGCACATAGGAGATAACATAGCGTTATTTAAGTCATGCTACAATTCTGATTAATTTCTGTGCTTTAAAAATATTGACTTCAAAGGCATTTAAAGGTTGATGTGAAAACTCCTCATTGTGAGGACCCGGCTTGACTTTGTTCTTGCAGAGCCCCTCAGGTGGGGATGGAGATAAAACCATCTCAGGCCAAATCAAATCAGCTACAGCAGGTTTGTTATCTTTTCTTAAAATGCAAAGGGTGGCTCTTCCCAGGTGGATTTATCAGAGAATGGTTTGGGTTGGAAGGGAATTTAAAGCCCATCCAGTGCCACCCAGGGGCACCTTCCACTGTCCCAGGCTGCTCCCAGCCCCAATGTCCAGCCTGGCCTTGGGCACTGCCAGGGATCCAGGGGCAGCCACAGCTGCTCTGGGCACCCTGTGCCAGGGCCTGCCCACCCTCCCAGGGAACAATTCCTTCCCAGTATCCCATCCATCCCTGCCCTCTGGCAGTGGGAAGCCATTCCCTGTGTCCTGTCCCTCCATCCCTTGTCCCAAGTCCCTCTCCAGCTCTCCTGGAGCCCCTTCAGGCCCTGGAAGGGGCTCTGAGCTCTCCCTGGAGCCTTCTCCTCTCCAGGCTGAACAATCCCAACTCTTCCCGGCTGCCCTTATAGCAGGATGTCGATCCTGCTCATGGATCCGTGCTTCACAGGAGCCTTTTGTTTTCTTTTTGAGTTTAAACAAAGCTTCCATTTTCTTCAATCCCGCCCAGGTGCTAAAGAGTTACAACTCCAAAACATCCCTTGGTTTTCCTACAACGATTTTTTTGCAGAGTCACGGTTTTCTCAATTTTGTTTCAGAGCATTTACACATATTTAAAGCTGAGCTGGCCACAGTGACCTTTCAGCACAGCATGCAGAAAACTCTGAATCTGGTAACTCTGTTTTTACTGACTGTTGCACATTTCCCAAGTACTCAGGTCAATACTTTGCAGCATTTCTCTAACAACAAATCTTCAACATGGGGAAGAAAACATTTGCCCACCTCAAAATTGTTGCTGGAGGCAACAGAGATTTTCCTTAACCTGTGTCTGGTATGATTTTCTATGGAGCACTATAAAAAGGAGGATAAAAAAGAGTTTGTAAAACATGAACACTCTGTATTTTTCTTGAGAGGATTTTATGTACGTTGTGTTAGGTCAATGAGGTGCGAATTTTTGCCTAATTAACAGAGCAGGATACTACTAATTAATCAGATGAGATAATGCCAGTAGGGCCCCCTTTACCAGGAGCACAGAAAATGGCTTTAGGAGTTTTCCCAAAGTCTTAAAATCTGGAGTTTGCCTAATGTGAGGTGCCTGTGCCAAGCCCTTGCTGGGTAACTCCCCACAGCCAGGATTGCCTTCACCAGCAAAGAGTTAAAGGGTGGGAGTTTTCCTGAAGGAATTGGTGAGGTTTTGCCATGTGGATCTCACCTTTCTATTCCTCTACTTGACCTTTTCTGAATATTTCAGTGGGTTTTTTTTTTCCCTTGTACAGCACACTCATCCAAAACCCCACGCAGATCCTGCTCTCTATTGATTTCGTTCATTGTACAAAATGCTGACTGAAGGAATAGGATAAAACTCCACTCCTCTTGGCTTTTCCCGACTTCCACTGGTTCAGGAAGGTCAGAGGGAAGCGCCCAACTCCACCCTCCAAATGAGGGGTTGCTTGGGAACTGGAGATTAATGCTCAGATTGTTACAAGCATCATGAGCTGCTGTTCAAACAGCTCCACGGCTTGAACGATTGGCAAGCCAGCAAATTCAGGGGTTGGTCATTGAGTTTTGGGTTTTCCTATTTGTGATAATTTTAATGTGGATGTGGGAGTGTATCTGCAGTGCTTCTCTTGGTTTTTCTAGGAAAATCAATTACCATGGAATCCCAGAATGGTTTGGGTTGGAAGAGACCTTAAAGCCCATCCAGTCCCTGGGCAGGGACACCTCCCACTGTCCCAGGCTGCTCCAAGCCCCGTCCAGCCTGGCCTGGGACACTGCCAGGGATCCAGGGGCAGCCACAGCTGCTCTGGGCACCCTGTGCCAGGGCCTGCCCACCCTCCCAGGGAACAATTCCTTCCCAATATCCCATCCAAATCTCCCCACTTTCAGCTTAAAGCCATTCCCTGTGTCCTGTCACTCCAGCTCCTTGTAAATTGTCTCTCTCCATCTTTATTGCATGCTCCTTTCAGGCACTGGAAGGTCACAGTGAGGTCACCCCAAAGCTTCTCTTCTCCAGGCTGAACAATCCCAATTCTCTCAGCCTTCCCTCACATCAGAGCTGCTCCATCCCTCTGATCAACTTGGTGGTTTCCTCTTGCCTGGCTCCAACTCCTCCATGTCCTTCCTGTGCTGTGGATCCAGAGCTGGAGGCAGAACTCAACAGAAAATCTTAATTCCAGGACGTCCCAGTGCCTGCAAAGCAGCACAGCTCCTTCTTCAGCTCTCAGCTGGTGGAGTGGGTGGGAAAAGAGCTACACTAGACATCACTTCAATCTCTGTGAACTGAGCTGTAATTTGTATATCCTACCTGGAATTCAAGCAGGATATTTATTTTCCCAAATTAGCTCAGCCATAGAAGTGGCACAGATTCCCATTCCTGTATTTGATGGGGGTTTTTAGTATGCAGCTTGAAAACTGGGAATAGGACAGCTAAAAGAAAGAAAAAAAATCACTCCAGCTTCCCCTGGCTGTAATACCTAAGGCAAAGGACCCTCTTTGAAGGAATAAAATGTTTCAGCACAGTGTGGAAGGCACGATGTGCTGAGGGAGGTGGTGCAAACATCCTCTGGTCCTCCTCAGCTACTCCCAAAATGAGGGACAGACAGAAGGAAGAGCCTGAGCTGCTCCCTCCGCAGCAAGTTTGGCATGAAAGAACATTTTATACCAAAGGAGACAACCCTTGCCTCTTCATCCTCCTAAATGGTAATTTTCCTGCTTGGAAAGGAAAACTTGATTCCCTGCCCATGGCAGGGGGCTGGATTGTTTTTAAGGTCCCTTCCAACCCCAACCATTCTGGAACTGATCCTTGGTTTATAATACAAAATATTCTGTGATGCTTTTTGCATGAACGACTAGAAAATGTTCTATTCCTCAGCTTTTACTGACAATCTTCTCCTGGAACAAAAGATTAATTTATATTTTCCTTTTAATAGGCACATTTTTACAGTGCCTGCACCGCTGTAGAAAAGGGGCAGCACAGCATTATTTTTCTGTCTGCTTACTCAATTATTGTGGGAGAAATCAGCTATTTTAGAGATGTACCCCAAAGTAGGTCAGGACAGAACGAGAGAAGAAGTCTGTGAGTACCTTTCCAAAAATAAGTGATATCTCCTGATCTGAGGCAGGCTCTGGGTGTCTGAAGACCTCACTGGCTACATCACTGTGTTTAGAAGACAGTTAATTAGGAGTGAAAAATTAGTTACCTTCAGTTGCCTGCTCTGGGGCTGGAGGTGCTGCTGGCAGATGGGCAGTGCTGCAGCAGCACTTGTGATGGCAAAGGTGGTTGGGTTTAGACTATTTGTTCTGTGTCTGATTTTCCTCTTTTTGGGTCGTTTTGGATCATTTAGGGGAGATTCATCTCATCCTTTAGTCTGTTGATGAAGCCACCAAGTGGGCTGCTGGAAGAGTTTTAAGATATTGACTGAGGTTGGTTTTCTGGTGGGGTTGGTGTTTTGTCTTTCAAACTTTGGCGTGTCACTGGGCTTTTAAAGATCTCTACTGATCTGAGCCTTGGTTTCTCTCTGCTTCAGTTCCCTGCCTGTAAAATGAAGGAATCACATTTACCCATCTCACAGGAGCATTGTGGAAATGCATTCACAAAAAGATTGTCAGCTGTCCCTATATCATTTAACGGGAAAATATGGATACATAAAATAAACATCTGAAAGCCTTCCTGGCCAGGGCAGAGAAATACAAAAAATTTTTCCATGCCAGCAGCCAGCAAGTAATTTTGAGTGTGAGTAATTCTTCCCTTCAGAGACAAGCACCAAACACACACACTGAGCTGTGGATTCAACTGGAAATGTGGAGTTATCAAGTGTTCCACCAAGCTGTAGGCTGATCTTGCCCATTAATCCAGAATTTGGCATCAAGGGATCAGGAAATAGTTTGTTTAATTGTTTTTTGCTCTGCTTCCTTCCAAGTCCATCTTTTTCCATTAATGGCAGTCTCCAAAGCATTTGGAGGCAGGCAGACACCGGGAATTAATTCCCCTGATAACGTGGATTGCTGGCACTGGTGTGGCGTTGCCAAAGTACCCTTGCAGGTCTGTTCCTGACATTGTGCTCCTAAAGGTGAGTGGCTGCACTCTGGCCTTTGCTTTCCTGTTCTTGGGGTATTGTATTTTATTGTATTTCATTGTATTTTATTGTATTTCATTGTATTTTATTGTATTTTACTGTAATTGTTTTGCTTTATGATGAAACACTCCTCCCAGCCCCAACAGCTGCGTCTGAGATTCTGGGTTTTTTGAGTAAATGCATCCCACACTCTCAAAACTCCAGAGAATAATTAATAAGGCTTCATTTATTATATATCTGCACACATATAATTATCTTAACCTCATGATTTTGGAGTCAATGATTTTTTGGTTGACCTGATGGTGATTTTAATGGAATTACTGCTCTTGACCCGCACTTCAGCTGCAGCTTCACTGCAAACAGAGGAAAAACAAGGAACTTCCTCTCCTTTGTTGGACAGCCCTGCAGAGCCAAATATATCACCTAAAATATTTATCTCTCTGCAAACTTAAAATGAGAATTTTGGGTGTCCAACAATTCTTAGAGCGGTTTTTTTGGGAAGTATTTTGTAATTTTTTTGTGTTAGAGCAACTCAAAGGACTTCAAGGTCCTGGAAGTCTGAGTGAGACTCGATTAAGCTGAAAAGCTCCTTGCTGGAATTGCTGCTGTCATGTCCACATGAGGATTAAGCCAATGACACCCTGGCACTTTGGCTTTTAAGAGGTTCCTTTACTACAAAGCAGCATTATCTGACTTGTTTGGGGGTTTTGCCACATTCTAGCTCATTTTGAGCATTTCTGTTAAATTATCAGCAAAAGCTCGACTTTTCAATATTCCAAAGACCTGCGGAAAAGCCATTCACTCTTTTGCTCCCTCCCCAGGTCCTCAACTCTTTTCCAATTCCTCCTGGCCGGGATGAAACCAGGAATCAGGAGATGAGGTCTCAGCTTGGGGATGTTTTGTAGCAAAGCCCTTCCTTACCTTGTCAAGTGAAATGATCTTTGCACTGTCAAGCAAATGACACCTCCAGCCTCAGCCCTCCAGCTGCTTTATTTAGCAGGGGACTTGTGTAATTCAGCAAACTCCTGCTCTCCTCACATCCAGCAGCCCTCACACGCTGGGAGAACATCCCACAAAATGCTGCTTTGCCTTTTTCCCTTCCCCGAAAGGCCTTTTTTTCTAGCCCTGACTTTGAGTAAGAACAAGAAGGCTGCGAGAATAAACAGCCTTGACTTTGAATAAGGAGAAGACTTTAAATAAACCTTCAGATTTCCTTTGGATTTGCTTCTTTCAAAAGAAAAAACTACAAATCCTCACCTTTAGAGTACAGCATCCCCTTTTTCTTTTTTCATTTTGCTGCCAAATAAGGAAAAGGAACATTTTTGCCCAAAAAAAAAGGGGTGCACGTAATTTCAATCCCATTTATCAGCAAATGTTCTGTAGCAAGACGTGGCTATATTGCTTTGGAGCCCTACCAGACAAGGTTTTAGCAAAAACTACCATTGCACAGGTACTTGGGAAGAGCTTCCAACATCCTTCTTGTGGATTTGATGAGCGGGGATTGTCAGTGCCCGAGTGGAGCCCCAAATTGAGGCACTTAAGGAGCTCTTCCCTTTCTTCAAATAGACTTGCTGGGTGTCTTAAACGGAGATAAACATCCCAAATGATTTATCTTCAAAGAGTTTGGCCACTTAATGTGACTTTTTATCATTTAAATTTCCAGTAATTCCTGTAGTTGGTGGATGAGGACTGACTTCCTCCCGAACAGTGCAATAAACTCAGGTCTTTTCTGCCAACCACTTTATACCTTTATCAAAACCACTTGAAACCTTTAATTCTTTTCTTCAGTGAGAAGAAAATTCATGACAAGGCTGAATTCTAAAGAAAGGTCATTTGTACATCCCTGAGCAAGTCCCTCCCCAATCAGGGCCCTGCCAGCTTTCAAAGAGACACAGAAAGGTCTTTGAGTGCCTGTCATCTCTGGGGATAACAGCATCAATATGCACGGAGGTTAATGCCTCACAAAGGAGCAGGAATCTGCATATTACATTTATCAAAAGATGTGTAAATGAGCCATATAGGAGTCTCCTACAATGCCTCGCATAATTTATTCCGTGTACAATAAAGAGCTGATCAGATTTCACGCATGTTTACTTTGGGAAAGATAACTGCCGGAGTGTTTGAACCAGCCACGGAATACAAATAGGGTTCAAAGTAATGTGTTTATCTACCTGACATTTTAATCTTGAAAACTTTCTTATTGCCATTGTTTTGACAAAGAGGTTCCCTTTTGTGAGAATAATCTCTCCCCAACACGGGAGGACTTGCTTTGTTGGAGACACACGATTTATCTGGGAGTTTATTAGATATGCAGAAGTGAAACAAAAGGCTCATAGTAACACCATTTATATTTCTGATATGGTTTCTTTTCTTTCTTGAACTTTGAAGGAGAGGAAAATTAATTAAACTTGAAGTTTTAGAAATAGAGAAATCCTGGTTTCATAACTCAAAGTGCAGAGCCTCGTGCTGCAATCTTGCTCCTTGAGCATCCTTGACAAGTCAAGTTGGCCCCTTGTGCATCCATTTCCTTCTCCTAATTCTAACCAGCTCGCATTTATCCTCTCAGTGTGAGTATTAGCTAAGAGAAACACGCAATTTAAACTTTTTACAGTTCAATTTCGCATTGCTTAGGCATCAGTTAGCGTCCAAGGCTTCTCCCATAATTAAATATTCTGATTTCAACAGATGGACGTTTTTACCAGCAAATAATTCTGAATTTGCCCTTATCTTTACCTTAGATTTGCTGGCTGTTAGGTCGTTGCTCTCCAGGGTCTGGCAGGTGCAGATGAAGCTTTTCAGTTTTCCCCTTTCAGTTACTCCCCAAGCCCTGCTCCTCACCACATGAACGTCTGCAGATCCCGTGCGAGAGCATCGGAGCCGCTGTTTGCCGAGCTCACCTTCAGCATCCCCTGAAGCCTCTTCCCTGCAGCGGCTGCAGCTGGGTTTCCCAAATCCTCCATGCTGGAGGGGATCCTGCTGCTGTCAGGGAGCTCAGCAGAGGAACAGACCCTTCTTTGTTCTCGGCTCAGGTGCTGAAGGCTCTTTGGAGCTGCTGTTAAACTCCCTCTTTAACCTCCCCGCCCAATTCCTTTCAATCCATGGGATCAAGTTCTCAAGCCTGCTGGATCTAAAGCTCCGGAGAGAGGTTTTGGCGTGCAAAAGCCTCATCCCCAGCAGGACACTGCCCTACCAAGTCCTTGGGAGCACGGCTTGGCCCTTGTTTCCCCCGCTGTTTGTGGGGCTGCTCCATCATCCCACGGCGATCGGGTGTCTCCCACCGCTCCGGCGTCAAAGGCGCGGCCTCATTTCACACCGAGTCACTCTGAACTCAAGGATTTAATTGCAAAACAAGTAGCTGTGTTTCTCAGCCCTCAAATTCCGGTTGTAAAGGCTTCTAAAACGTCTACAGAGCACTGGAGTTTTGCAGAACTCTGCAAAAACTCCTTCCCTTCGCATAAGTGTATGTGCATATAGATATTTAATATAACAAAACCGTTTGCATAATTTACATTATCGTGATATTTCGTCATCTTCAAGAGGCTCTGTCTGGCCGCTCTGTTGTGCCCAAGCAGACAGTGACAGTCTCACCAGGCCTAGAGCAACGAGCCCAAAGGGATTGCTGCGGTAAGAAAGATGTGGGGACAAACCAGGGACAACTTTTTAGCAGGGCCTGTTGTGCCAGGAAAAGGTGCAATGGTGTCAAACTGAAGGAGAGTCCGTTTGGATGGGATGTGAGGAAAAATCCTTCCCTGGGAGGGTGGGCAGGCCCTGGCACAGGGTGCCCAGAGCAGCTGTGGCTGCCCCTGGATCCCTGGCAGTGCCCAAGGCCAGGCTGGACATTGGGGCTGGGAGCAGCCTGGGACAGTGGGAGGTGTCCCTGCCATGGCAGGGGGTGGCACTGGGTGGGCTTCGAGGTCTCTCCCAACCCAAACCATTCTGGGATTCTCTGATTGCACAGTCAAAGAACGGTCACAACAAGGAAAGGCAGATGAAACCTTGGTTAATATTGTGCTGAAGGGAAAAATTCAGTGCTAAATCCAGGCAGATCCACTTAAACACGTGAGACAAAAACAAACAGACATCACTGAAAGTGTCTGTTAAAAAAACACTTAAAAAACCCCCAAAATCCACTCCTTCCACTGCAGCCTCGAGTGAGTCAGTGTTTGCCTATCCCAGCCTTCATCAGCCAGAACTGGCTCTCCCCAAGGACAGCCAGCACCTGCTTTGCACGGATCTTCTCATTCTCCTGTTGCAACTCTTACACCATTTTTTCCCAGGAGCCATGGGAATTAGGGTATAAATAGCATTTCTTCATCAGTTCCCAAATGCTCCCCATTAAATGTGCCCGGTTAATGCAGTCACATGGCTTGGAAAATGCCAATCACTCCTGTCAAACAGATTCATGCCACAACATGAATATGTCAGTAACTCTTCATTTTTTTTAAAAAAAACAGCTTTTTTTTTTTGTTTTTGGCAGAGAGGGAGACTTCATGAGGAGGAATCGAACGACCTGAACAAGCAACCATAGAAACCACGCAGAGATAATGCTGTCCCAGGGGACAAATTTCCTTCCCATATAAATTTAGACGGCCTGTATAGGTTTGCAGCTCCCTCCTCCAAGCTGCTCCAGTGGGAGATGATCCTCGCTGCTTATTCACAAACTTGGAGCAGAGATGAGCCTGAACGTGTATTATATACATTAAAAAAGAAACCCCTGTTGAAGCAGGATCCCTGAAACACTTGCCTTTTATGTGGAAAAACTGCTACAACAGTGTTTTATTCCGGGAGCCCAATTGCCTCTGTGTGAGTCATCTGAGCAGTTAAGTCAGCGAAAACATTTGTGATAATACAATGAACCCGCAGAACGAGTTTTGCCACAATGGATGCATTCAAAAAAGGGCCCTGTGCTTACACACAGCACACTCTGGGTTTCCTCACAGCCTGCTGCAAGGTTTGGGGCAGGTGTAGGTCTTGGTTCAGGTAGATTTTGGGATGTTTCAGACTATTTTCAGGGCTAAAGTTGAAACAGGGCTGGGAAAACCCAACAAACAGATGAAAAATGCAACTTAGCAGCAAGAAGTCATATGAGTGGAGAAATATATTAATGCTATTCCATGATATCAGTCAGTTGATAGAGTTAAAACTCTGGGATTTCAGTGCCAGACCCACTCACAGGGCACAGAGGAGGAAAGAGGGTCCCCTGGAGTGCAGGGGTTTGGGGTTGTAGCTTTTGTCGACCCAAGAAAATCTGTTCTTTCTGTCAAAAATTTTAATTTAGAAATGTAATTTTGGCAATGGCCCTGTACTTGGGTCTGTTAAGAATGATGTGGCCTGCTCCTGAGCTGAAGCTGGCATCCTGATTTATTTCAAAAAGGGAAAACACAAAGACTTTTCCTGCCCCTCGGGAGCTGATCACACTCCGACCCCGCTGCTTTTTACACACTGAATTTCCAGGGCTGGCAGCTCCATGTGACCCTTCCCCCTCTGTGCTGATGGAAAGGCTTTCCCTGGGAGCTGTGAAATGCAGGATTTTGTTCAGTTCTAATTCTGTTCTGGATCTTGGGTGGTGTTTCCAGGTATTTTCTGGATGCACCAGCAGCCAGGGGATGCTCAGGCACGTGTGGGGTGTCCATCAACCACTGCTTTTATTTTTACTCCTCAACACCTGCCCTGTACAAGAAAATATTGGACTTCCAAACCATTCCCTAACTCTGCCCATGAAAAGAACATACTAAGTTACTTTTTAGTGTAAAATCCATGTATTTTAGCTCCAGTGCTCAGGGATTAACCTGGTCTTGTTCTCTTGCAGTGCAGTAGAACTTGCAGTATTTAATATACGTTTAAGCATTTCAATAATGAATTATTTTAAAAAGTAAAATAGCTACAGGTGCTCTATGGCAGTTATTTATGCCACTGAATTCTTAATCTATTTTAAGGATTATTTTAAAATCTATTTTCTAATAAGAGCAACACTCACTGCCATGAAAGATCTTCCACTGCAGGTGATGCGGCATTTCTGTGCTTAAACCTCAGGATTACTCTGAATTCACAAACTGATAGTTTAGTTTCTTTTGAAATGCTGATAACATGTATTTTTTTACTTCTAGGTGCGTCATGGGCATAGTCAGATGTGTGGTTTTGTATAATTTGAATGTTATTTACAGTTATTTAATTGCTGCATCAGCCCACAGTATCACCAAGCCTCCCCAAACCTGTTGGGAAACAGCAATTCCTTATTTTTTTCCAAGAATCACGACGTGAGTCAACACTTTCTGACACTGTGAGGCTCAAGGTGGGTGTTGAAAGCTGAGAGACAGAGAGAAGGGACAGATCATAATTTCCGTGGGGAGGCCTGAATTAATTCCTCCTTGGGTTGTTGAGTTCTCCAGGACTGAAATCCTGATCCTAAGGAAGAGCAATGGCTCCTTGTCAGGTTGTGAACAGTTCCAGTGTATATAATTATCATAAAATCACTGTCACTTCCTGTTTTCCCCTCTTGTGTTTGCCTATAAAGCACCAAAATCTTATAGAACGTCTAATGCTCTTGGAATTTTGAATAGAAAACGGGGAGATTTTACCCTCTGGAGAGGATCAGCCCTAAACACTTAAAGCACCCTGTGCTCTAAAACAAAGAGTTAAGAACAGCTTTGCTCCCACTGCTTCCATGTTAAGCTTCGAGTGAACTCAGCAATTATTGGATTTAGGAGTTTTTCTGTCCAACTTTTTGTCTGAAAACACTTTCCTTTTGCATCTCTCACAAGGATTTTCCTTGAAAGACTGCAAATCACTAACTCCTTGGGGGAAAAAAAACCTAAAGTCCTGTTTAGGATCTCTGAAAACAATTCTGAGCATTTTCCAAATCCCAGTGGGACAAAATGACACTCTGTGTTTTCCCTCCTGGGACAAAGGCAGCTCTGTCCCAAGGAAGGAGCCAGTTGTGCTGATGGGGTGGCAGAGGGTAACTGTTCCTTTCCCGAAAGTGGGGTTGGGATCACAGCTCTTGTTGTGCTGCCCGTGGTCCCTGGGACAACAACGGCTGCAAAAATTCCCATCCAGCTGCTCTCGGGGGCTTCTGTTCGCTCTGAATTAAAATTATGTTGTAGTGGGTTTGGGTTTGGATTTGGCAGGAGCCAAGTCAGATGTTGGAGCTGCCCAGGCACAAAACAACCTTATTGAACTCCAGGAGTTTCCCATCAAAGCATCGAATCTCAGAACTGGCCACAGCCCTTCCCACGGTGAAAGCAATGAAATTGCTTTTAAAAATTATTTACTTGCTGTTAATGAGTGAAAATAATCTATAAACCCACCATATTTTTGGTTATTTTTATCAAAATTTTGGTTCAAAAAGGAGGATGAACTCTTTATTACCACTCATGGATTTAGTTTTGTAAACTGCTGGTCTGAGTGTATTTACAACGTGCACAAATGCACCAAAAACGTCAGGCAGCCTCAGGTGTATAAACTCTTTCTTGCCAAGAAGAAGACTTGACACAGTGAGACTTTGCAGCAAGAAAGGGGAGCAGACAGAATCCCAGCATTCCCAGATCTCCACTGTTCCACCTCACAAGAAAGAAAGAGAATAGGTTTAGGTTGGATACTGGGAAGGAATCGTTCCCTGGGAGGGTGGGCAGGCCCTGGCACCGGGTGCCCAGAGCAGCTGTGGCTGCCCCTGGATCCCTGGCAGTGTCCAAGGCCGGGCTGGACATTGGGGCTTGGAGCAGCCTGGGACAGTGGGAGGTGTCCCTGCCCATGGCAGGGGTGGCATTTGTGTCCCTTTGCCATAAGATGCTTTTGAGGCTGACTTTAATATTATTTAATGAAGACACTTCCAGGGACAGAAAAACATTTCAGAAATCATTTGATAGCCTTAAAAAGTATTTAATCCCATATCAAAATAGCTGAGTTAGGAAGAAAACCCATGGGCACCATCCTTCTTTGGGCCACACAAGGGTGATTGTCAGGGCCCACGGTGGCCAAGCATTCGCAGGGACATTTGAAACGGGACCTCTTTGGTCTTTCCTTTGGTGGAGAGAATCTCATTGGAAAGAAAAATCAAGCATAAACCCCATCAGAAGAACGTGTGTACACAACTGTGAAACTGGAGCACACAGCTGAGTTGAGAGCACTGTCCTGAGCTCCACTGTTATTTATACAGAAATAAAACCTAACATCAACCCGTGCATCACATTAAACACCGTTTTCCTTTGGATAACAGATCATAAAAATATAGATTTATCAACATAAAGCAAGATATACCTCAGCACAGCAGGTATGGATTTAGGCATTAGGATCAACGACCAATCAAAAGGAAGATCAGTGTTTTAAGAACATTAAAATGACCATTGTAATAAAAATAGCAGGGGAAAAAGCAGATAAAGACTCAGCAAACCAGTGGAGCTCTGTTCCCTTTATAACTACGCTTCAATATTTCCTTGAGGAGAATGAGGGTACCTTGAAGCACGAATTTAAAATCACTTATTTGGACTGGTAAATTATAGGGTCAAAAATTAGAAGTTTTTTCATCTGTTGCAAATTCCTACTTTTATTGTAGGATATTGTCCAAAGGAGAATTTTTCCGTTGCTTTGAAAGCATTTTACAGCCAGGGGTGCAGGGTTATGGTAATGAAATCACAGAAGCATGGAATGGTTTGGGTTGGGAGAGACTTTAAATCCCATCCAGTGCCACCCCCTGCCACGGGCAGGGACACCTTCCACTGTCCCAGGCTGCTCCAATCCTCAATGTCCAGCCTGGCCTTGGACACTGCCAGGGATCCAGGGGCAGCCACAGCTATCAAGAACCTCTGTAATTAACTTAAAATTCTTCCTCACACATCTTTGAACTTGATTCTTATCCTCACATACTCATATATATTTCTACTTTATATTATGTACACACTTACATGCATTTATATCCATATAAACTTTTATGTACGTTTCCCTAAATATTCAATATTTAAGACCTGAATCAGAAGATAATAACAACAGATGTGGTAAAAGGATGAGGACCAAACTTTACCTATTGATCTGCTGGGGATGAGTAAAGTCCGAGTATTGTACCAAAGAGAGGAGAGCCTTTTTATACATCTCCATCCTTTTTGTACCAGTTTCCTTCAGCATAATGCACTTTCTCAGAAATTGATTTTTTTGGAAGTAGCTCTGATAAAAAATAACCCATCTTTCTCTACAGGAGTATTTTATTCCCATAACTTCCTTTGAGAATATTCCTTGCATCAAAACAAGCACTTAAAACACCTAACTAGCACTGAGGCTCCCCGCAGCGATTTTGGAGTACACTCATTTTTCATTGGCGATGTACTCACTGATTTCAGCAGGGCTTTGGGTAGCTTGGGGGGGGTGTTTGACTGTGAACCCCCCAAAATAAGAGGAGCATAATGATGTAACTCTGACCATGCACCAGCTCTCATTTCCCCTCAGGACGTGGGTTCACTTTATTCCCTACTTGGCAGGTTCCAGTTACTAAAGAAATAATAATTCCTTTCCTGGACAACCAATCACAGGGTTTAACCTTTCTTAAGTGTCCCAAATGGGTTTGTTTACAATCCAGCTGTCCCATTCCTTCTGTCATTAGAGATTTCATTCCTCAGCCACCCTGATAAGGGTCCCTGTGCCAGAGCTGCTGTGATGGAGCAGGGCTGGGGGCTGTGATAGCAGCACTGAGTGATTCTGCGCTCAAGGGCTGCTGCTCATCTGCCAGAGTGGCAATCAATCCCCAGCAAGGCCTGCCATGGAAATCACTTCTATTTTGGAAATGTTTCCTTCATGCTCTGCACAGAATTCTAGAAGCTCGTTAGGAAATGAAAAATTAATGCACACTTAATTCCCTGCTTTTTGGAATGGAGCCATGCCCCAGCAGGGACGGCACACGGCACGCAGAGCAGCTTTTTGGGATCCTGGCACAGGGATGGAGCTGGGGGAGGAATATCTGCCCTGGATCATCACTTTGCTCTAAGTGCCGTGAAAAAGATACAGGAAGCCACCAGAGGTGCGAAGCAGAAACAACAGACCTGAACTGATTCCTTGGAATCGGGTTTGGGAAGTGGGGAAATGCCTACACAACGTGCAGTGTGGAAAATGTGGTGTGGTTGTAAGGTCCGTCTGATTACACACCTGCTTTTCCTTGGTGTGTCAGCCACTGTTTACTTTGCCTACAGCATTTTTTTAACAACCTCTAATGATAATTGATTTTGACCTTCATTTGGTGCTGAAACCAGACACATCTGCAATTCTCTTTTCCTCCTTTGGACATTTCTGGAGCTCTCATTCCTCCGTTGTGCCTCACCAAAGCACCCCTTACCCAAACACATCTTCTCACCCAGCTGCAAGGACGTATTTTTGAGAAAGGAGAAGAAATTTGAGTTATCTGAATAAACTAAAGAGAGAAACTCAGTCTATCAGATAAGCTCACAAAAGCCAGCCACGCGGTCAAAATCTTCATGGGTCGTTTAATAATTAACTGGATTCTGAAAAGCTGGTTGATGCTTTTTAGCTCAAGAACTTGTGCTTATTATAGGCACAGTTCGGCGTGTTTGTCTCAGCAGAGGAGAACATGGGAACACAACCTGGAGTTTTTATTCTTCCCTGTGCAAAAAAAAAATAATGGAATCATGGAATCATGAAGGTTGGGAGAGACCTCCAGCGACCACTGCCCTGGGGAGCCTGTTCAGTGCCCGATCACCCTCTGGGGGAAGAACATTTTCCTCATAAGGTTTATTTATAGATTTAGATATGTATTCATATACTAAAAAACAATATATTAGTAACTGCAGTAAAAAGATAATTGAAATTCCAGCATGGTATTTTTTGCTTTTTTCCTTAAATATGAATGTCCCTATTTGTTAAAAGAACCACAAACCATTAAATATCCTCAAGGAGAAAGAACTCAGACAATATGTTAAGCGGGCTGATGAATTACACTTGAACCCCTAATTTTAGATCATGAACTATATTTATGATCACTGTGTGCTTAATCTGTGGTCTGTGTCTGTATCCCTTGAAGAAAGGTTTCCTTTCACCATAATTAGCACTGCTGTGGAAGACAAAAAGTTCTAATGAGAAGTAGCTGAGCAAAAGACATTGCTTTGTAAAATCCCATTTCAGTGAGACCTTCCCAGGCTGCTCTTGGTGAGAGAAGGGCCCATCCCTTCACTCAGCAGGGGCACAAAAAAGCACCGTGCACGGGGCTGAGTCCAAAACTGAAATGTTTATTCTCAAATCACTCTTTCGTGCTCTTCCTTTGCCTTGAAGGAATCAGTTCCCAGCTCCCTAATTTCCCATTGCAGAAGCAGGTAATTCCTCTGGGTGCCCAGGAGTGGAAGGTAATCCGCAAATTGCTGTTCCTATGGGCACTCCAGCAATCCAACTGCACGTCCTGGAAACTCCATTTCCCCATGGAAACACAGGGATGCAGCACAGGGAGACAGGTTTAAATTAGTGATGTCATTCCAGCTTAGGTCCTCAGCTTTGCTTGGGAATTCAGTGGAATTTATTACAGTGGGCGACTCTCTCTGCACCTCTCCCCTTGTCTGTGCCTGCCAGAGGATCACGGAATGGTTTGGATTGGAAGAGACCTCAAAAATCATCTGGTGCCACCCCTGCCATGGGTTCCACTATCCCAGGCTGCTCCAAGCCCCAATGTCCAGCCTGGCCTTGGACACTGCCAGGGATCCAGGGGCAGCCACAGCTGCTCTGGGCACCCTGTGCCAGGGCCTCCCCACCTTCACAGGGAACAATTTATCCCTAATATCCCCTCTGGCAGTGGGAAGCCATTCCCTGTGTCCTGTCCCTCCACCCCTTGTCCCCAGCCCCTCTCCAGCTCTCCTGGAGCCCCTTTAGGCCCTGGAAGGGGCTCTGAGCTCTCCCTGGAGCCTTCTCTTCTCCAGGTGATCACCCCCAGCTCTGCCAGCCTGTCCCAGAGCGGCTTC
This sequence comes from Struthidea cinerea, assembly GCA_013397865.1. Classification (NCBI taxonomy): domain Eukaryota; kingdom Metazoa; phylum Chordata; class Aves; order Passeriformes; family Corcoracidae; genus Struthidea; species Struthidea cinerea. The sequence goes on from VZTI01000220.1 coordinate 1,173,361, forward strand.
AGCCCGTGGAGCATCTCCGTGGCCCCCTCTGGAATCTCTCCAGCAGCTCCACGTCCTTCTCAAGCTAAGGACCCCAGAGCTGGATTCAGAGCTCCAGGCGGGGTCTCACAAGAGCAGAGTAGAGGTGGAGAACCACCTCTCTCATCCTGACTAAATATATATGATATAAAGCTTTGTAGGTCAAATAATTTACAATTTTAAGCTTGTTCTTTGGATTTTGCAAAAGGGGAGAAAATTTACAATTCTAAACACCTCAGTCTACGCTCCATGAAAACTTAATGGTTTAATTTTTCTCTTATATATCTTTTATAAACTCTCCTTTGAGAGGGGCTCCCTGCCAGGTTTCAACAAGACCCTGTCCTGTTCCTCTGCTCCTAAACACGACAGTGCCAGCACCACCGGTGCTTCCCATGGACTGCTTTGGGAAAAGGGCTTGGAAATATCCCTCTGCCACAAGGAATTGTGGAGTGTGTGCTGGGCAAAGTGAGTGGCAGTGAGATGTGATTTGGAAGTGTCAGGCTTGATGGGAAATGATGGAATGAGTGTGTTTCCTCAGGAGAACTTGTCACAGCCATGGGTAAGGAGATGATGAACTGTGCTTTGAAGAAGTCTCGTCCTCTCTCTTTTAAATCAACGTGGAAAAAAAAACAAACCCTCCCAGAGATCATTCCCTTCCCAGGAGCTGTTTACATAAGAAAAATGCATCGGGAATGAAATTCCAGGGGAACTTTTTATTCCGGTGGGGGATTTTTCTTCTAGTTTAGAAAGCAGGAAGATCTCTCTCTATATATCTATATATCTATATATATCTGTATCTCATGCAGAAGTTGTACAAATACTGGTTGAAATGAAGAGGAGATGCCTCCAGAAGCCCCTAATTGAATCTCACACTTAATTTCACCCTCACTGAACCTCGGGCTCAGGGATGGCTTCCCTGCATCCGTGAGGGCTCGGCCTCTCCAGGCCTGGGAATTCCACAGCATCCCACATTCACAGGGACCAGCCCAAGAGCCTCTGCAACGTGGCAGAAAAACCAAAACCTTTACTTTGCTCTTGTTTCCCATCTTTCCTCTGGCATGCTGTGCCTAATTCTTGTGCTGAATGGGAAACCCATCCCTGCTGTCCCAGTCAGACTTTGTGCTCCAGCACGTAGCTTAGTGTTTTCAGATATTCCTGATGTGTAAAATATGAGGGAAAAGGGAGGTTACGGGGAGGTTGGAGAGGGGCTTTGGACAAGGGCTTGGAGTGACAGGACAAGGGGAAAGGCTTCACACGGACAGAGAGCAGATTTAGGTTGGATGTTGGGAAGGAATTGTTCCCTGGGAGGGTGGGTAGGCCCTGGCACAGGGTGCCCAGAGCAGCTGTGGCTGCCCCTGGATCCCTGGCAGTGCCCAAGGCCAGGCTGGATGGGGCTTGGAGCAGCCTGGGACAGTGGAAGGTGTCCCTGCCCATGGCAGGGATGGATCTGGATGAGTTTTAAGCTCCTTTCCAACACAAACCAGTCTGGGATTCCATGAAAAACGGTTGCACGGCCCCTGATAAATAATTTAATGGTTTTGGGGTTTTCTTCCATGTAGTGGATTTTGTCTGAAGCTCTGGAATATCCACTGTTAGGTGGAAAAAAACGAAAAAAAGTCTAATTATTTACATCAATAATATGGAGAGTGAGGAATATTCAGGTCTATCAAAACTTTAGTTTGTTCTTATGGACAGCTGTATATTTGCTACCTCATACATGTGCTCACGTTTCACTCTAAAACTGTTCTTTGCTGGATTTTCCCAGTATTCTGCCACTTCCAGCAGTCACCTCTCAGTTCTGCAAATATGATTTTATTTTAGGATATTTTTTGGCCTGTAGTTTATATACTTTAAATCTACTCTGTGAGTAGCGTGTAGGAGATTTTATAGACAGTGTATATATATCTATAGCTATAGCTATACACACACACTCTTCATTCCCTGAGTATTCCAGGAGATCCCTTTACTCCATATGCCCAGGAAGAGAGCACAATATTGCACGTCAGGCAAAAATACCATTAGAGGAAGTTTCTTTCAGAACACACTTCTCAAAAACTTCAGGTTTGTAACTCTGTTCCACTTTTCCAAGTAATAAAGCAAAAAAAAAGAGAGTATTTTAAGGTTCTATCACTCCACACCAGGGGAATAGAGAGGATACAGAGCAAAAGTTATGATCTTTTTTCTTTGGTGTCCCAGATAATGTACTTTCATATTGCTGACAATTTTTACAAGACTTTTCTTCCTTGTTTCTTGGGAATGGGCAAAGGCACATCACAGACCGAGGAAGGGCTCCATCATCATCCTCCCCTCCTTCCAGCTCTTGCTTTGTTCCCTGGCTCATTGTGTAACAAACTCACTGCAAAATTAGTCTGGGGCTTCAGGCTGCCTCTGTCTATTTTAACCATTAGGAGAAGCTCATAGAGCCCAATAATCTCATTTTATGAGAAAGACTCAAAGCCCTTTATTTTTTTTTTTTTTTTGCTACCTCCACAACCATTTTATTTTCCTGAGCATCAACTGAAGGAGATAAGGCAGAGAGAAATTGCAAAGGGACACAAAAATGATTTGTGCAGCCAATATTGAGAGGTCTGGTTTGGGGGACCCTTCCCGTTGGGTTTAGGAAATGTGATCCTCATCCCACTTTGTGCTGGTTTGGGCTGGGATAGAGGGAATAATGCTGAGAACACTCTGATACTTTGGAGTCAAGGAGTTTTCAGTGTCCCAGGCTCTGCCAGAGAGCAGCTGCAGAAGAATTTGGGAGGAGCATGGCCAGGACAGGTGACCTGAAGCGGCCAAAGGGACATTCCACACCTTACAATGTCATGCCCAGTTTATAAACTGGGGGAACTGGCTGGGAGCCACTGATCTATGCTGGGGGATGGGTGCTGAGCAACTGTTTGGGCATCACAGCTCTGCCTGGGTTTTATTCCTCCCTCTCTCTCTCTTCTTTATTATTATTAAACCATGACACTCTGCAAAATATTTCTGGCTACTTTGAGTGAAATATCTAAAAGTTATTTCAGCTTTTGTCCTTTGAAATAAATTTTTTAAAGCCTCCGACGTCAGTCAAACACAGGAATAGTCCCAGTCCTTGCTCATGCTTAATAAGAGCTGAAGCCTGATGGCTTGAGCACGTACATTAGAGATTCTCCAGCAAGTTTATCGCTCATTTATCTTTCATTCAGCAGAGTTTGGGCTGCCTTTTCCTCTCCCTGGAAACAGGAAGGAAAAACAGAGCCACCTTAATCACCAAGGTAAGGGGAAATGAATACTTTATGAATTGCCCTCCGTAGTTCCTAAGAATTAAATTATTTCTTACATTTCAAGCTAAAAGAAAAGTTGGCTGAGGGAGGAGAGTTGGCAGAACTTTGACATTTCCTCTGGAGTTCCTTTGCTGTATTTACATCTGCAGTCTTTGAGCACTGGCCCATCCCCACAGAATTCCCATGTTTTAAGGGAATTCATGGATGCTTCCAGCCTTGCCAGCTGGCAGCAACGAAGCAACCAAGCATGAACAGCCCCCATCCAGCCAAGATTTCCAATATTAGTCCCCATCCCCATGCCTTGGAGCAGTTTTAAACCTCTCCTGGAGCAGACTGGGGAAAAGTTTCCATTTCCAGCACTTTTATCCATCAGGGATGCACGGTCAGTCTTTTGTTGGTTGAATACATCCAGTGGCTCCAAGTTATTGTGGACAGGTCTTGTCCTCATGCTGGGAGGGTGCAGGATCTTCTGGCCAAAGCCACTGACCAGGTACTGAAGGAAGGAATCAGGGAGAAATCCATGATGGAAAGCCCATGGCAGATATCCCTGTATTAAACATTAGGTGCAATGAATTCATGCAGTCAAATTTCTACAGTTTTTCCTGACAAAAAAAAACCCCAACTTCATCTTCCTACCCATATACAAAAGAGAGAGAAAATTTTGTCATTGTTAAAGGAAAGCAAGAAATCATCAGAAAGGAGCTGGAGGGATAATTACAGAGACGTTCAATAGATTCAATACCACGAGAGATTAATTCCATAGAGAGGAAAATAGAGATCTGATGGGTGATGTTGCTCATTGTTCCAGGGGGTCATTGCTACTGTTGGATTTTGCCAGAAGAAATTCAGTGCGGCTTTTGCAATTTATTTGTAATACCTTCCCTTAGTTACAGACTGCAGGATTAGACCTAATTTTGCAAATATTATGTAGAGCTTTGATTTCACGAGGTGTTTGGCTCTGAATTTGTGTTTAGATGGAGACAGCAAGGAATAAATGTACAATCTAGAGTGGCACAGACCTTTTGCAGTGTCGCTGATGCTGGTATTTTATTGCACATGAGCTGTACCCCTGAAAGAGAGGAGGGATCTGGAAACTTCCTGGAAACCCAGTTCATCCCTTTGAAAGAGCTCTAAGAGGAAAACTGACTGCAAACTTTTCAGAAATGCTGACTGCATTTGATTAAAAAAAAAAAACAAAAACAAAACAAAAACAAAACCAGAAGAGAGATTTTTCTCTCTTAATCCCTTCAAGTGAGGAGGAATCTTCACAATAAAAAAAATTTTAAAAAGACACATTGCTTTCCACGTGATACCCAAAAACATCTGCCATCTCCTGGGGGCTTGAAGAGAAAGAGAAAAGAAGCTCATGAAATATAAAATTACCCTGGAATCCATATTAATGACGGCAGCTTGTTTCCAGTGGCTCCGGTGTCCTCCTCACCCCGCGCTGCTGCTCGGCTCCCCTGCACTCAGAGGCAGCTCAGGAGGTGCTGAAGGGCAGCCCAGCTCTCTCTCCTTGGCAGGAGGAAATCAGCAGCCAGGGAATACTGGGAGAAATCCTGCATTTGCTGCAGCAGGCAAGGGAGAAATTCTTCCCTGTGAGGGAGGTCAGGCCCTGGCACAGGGTGCCCAGAGCAGCTGTGGCTGCCCCTGGATCCCTGGCAGTGTCCAAGGCCAGGCTGGACATTGGGGCTTGGAACACCCTGGGATAGAGGAAGATGTCCCTGCCCACGGCTTTAAGATGAGCTATAAGGTCTCTTCCAATCCCAACCATCCTGGAGCTTTATGATTATGGGTGGAGACGCTCAACCAACCAAGTTCAACCACGATGGTGGAGACCCTCCAGCAACGTCCTCCTCAGTTTCCAATTCTTGTGCTAGGTCCAACCCTCACCAACTTCTAACTCCCCACCAAGGAAGCTTTAGGTGCAGATGGGCTGTCTCATTTTCCCACTTGGGAGGCAGAATTGTTTCCCAGTCATCTGAAACCTTAGCGAAGATTGTTGTCTCTGGAGGTCCAACCAAACCCAAAGGAAATTGAAAGAATTTCTCCTCATTTAATCTTATTTTGCTGAAATATCCACAGATGTGGAGCTGGGTGTCCTAAATAGCACATCTATCATTCTGCTTTTGCTTGGATGAAGTTTGCCCTTAGGGACTCCCAGGAAATCTGTCTTAAAATTACCAATCCTCTGCAAGCCATCTGAAATGATGAAGTTTGTTCATTCCAAATGAGAAAGAAAAATCAGATTCCTTCTTGTTTCGCTCCAATTTAGCCAAGGATAAGAAAGGTGCTTTGAAAATATTCAGATTAATTTTAAAGCTCCACTGAAGCTCTGTTCTTTCCCATTTGGGCCAAATCTGCTCCCACTCATAAAATCATGGAATTACTAAGTTTGGAAAAGACCTCTAAGATCATTGAGTCCAACCATGAACTCAGCACTGCCAAGGCCACCACTTAACCATGTCCCCAAGAGCCACGTCTCATGTCTTTTAAATCTTTCCAGGAATCCATAACTTCCGTGGGAAGGCCGTTCCAGCTTCACAACCCTTTCTGTGAAGAAATTTTTCCTAATATCCGATCAATGGATGTCCATGCAGGACCAACGGTGTCTTTCCTTGTCTGTAGCTTGTTTTTTATGCCTCACAACCCCAGTGTCCTCTGGGAGGAGGGGGCAGATCTGGGGGCTGATCTGAGCTGTGGGAGGGCTCCTTCCAGACCCCTTCCCGAGTTTAGTTTTGGGTAAGTATTCCTTCACATTTCATTGGAAAACCGATCTCTTTGCCTCAAATGACCAAAGAGTATATTCATAACACTTTACAAAGGATATAATATGAAATAGAAGAGGTAAGAACATATAAAAACAGTGCTGATCACAAAAAAAAAAGGGAAAAAATTCCCAAAATTTTTCTGCCTTCCACTCCACCTTTTATTGATACCACAAAGAATAATTCATATGTTTAAGATGCAGGCCCAGGGATGATTCCTGGTCCACAGGAATCCTTTCACCTGACAGATCTTTGCCCAAAAATGTCATAAAATAAGAAGAAAAGCACCAGTTGTGCTGCTGAATAGCCTCAGACACCATCACCTGTGCTGGGTGGGAAACAGAAGGAAGAAAAGATGGGGAATTACAAGTGCCAGGCGCAGAAAGAGGATTTTCAGGGAATAGCACAATTCAGCCCTGCTGAAATGTGATGGATTCATGACTTAACTCCAACTGACCAGGACAAGGATGCTCAAACCAAAGGTCGAAGGGAGGCAGGGCCGCGATACAGGAAAAATACAACCAACAGCCACAGTTTGGCTTGAAGGAAGAAAAAGACAAAATAAGTTCTAGCAGAGAAATGATCTCCTTCTATGCCCAAAAGCCACGACTAAAATAGGAGCAGAGAGCATAATACAATTAAAAATATGTTTATTAAGACATTGTGACTGAACCCAGGAAACTCCTGAAGGACCAACCCCTAAATTTCTTTCCGTTTTTGAGTACCTAGTGATCGACGCATTCAGTGTTCAAAGCGTACTTTTAATTTATTCAAATGTCAGAGAAACCACAGAAAATCCAGCCACTGACCTAGATTTATCCATTCCCATGCCTGAAATTTGGCTTTCAGTGATAAAAGATAAAAAGCAATTTAGTGTTTCTTGAACTTGGCCATATATAATAGTAATAATAGATGATTAATTATTTTTAAAAGCATTAAGTTTAAGCACCTTTTCATTCCCCCTGCAGGTCAGGAAGGCTGTCTGTTATGTTGGTGATAGGATACAGACCAAGATACATAAAAACCTCCCTGGCAAAATCACCCTGGGGTTCCTTTCTTTCCAGCTGGAGTCGCTTTCTTTTCCCAAATTGAAAAAACAAAATTAACAGTTGTTTCCCATTCACTGACACATGCTATCTGGGGCTTCTTTAAATTTATTTTTTGTTTTAATTTATCGAAACAAGTTCCTGTGGATCTCTGCTGAAATATCACCAAGGGTAAGCACAGATCTTTAGGTTTTTCTAGAGGATAATAAGCCAATTTACATGGAATAACAGCATTACAGAATTGGTTATACTGCTGAAGGCACAACATCGCCCACGGGAGCAGATAAAGCTGCTCCCCAATTCTCTGGGAAGATCCAGGGGCATCAGCTGGAGCAAGGACAGGCTTTGACATCCATGGCTGGTACCCCCCAAACCATGGAATACAGGGACCATGTCAGGAAATAACCACCCACTTTGCAGGTCTGGGGACAAGCCTTTCCAGTGCTGCTCCCGTGGCGCTTCCTGGGGAAGTTCCAGCAGTCTCATGCCATCAAAAATGGGGAGGGATCAGGGAACTTTGTCCCAGCAGGCAATCCCGAGGATCCCAACACTCCTTATCTAAAAAGGGTCTTGAATTCCTGACTGATGCGGATGAATTCTCTCTGCACACTGCTCACCCACCAAGCTGGATCTCCATGGATCCATTAATTGTAGCTGTCCAAGGTGATGGATGGGGCTTGGAGCCACCTGAGATAGCAGAAGACGTCCCTGCCCCTGGCAGGAGGTGGAACTGGATGGGATTTAATGTCCCTTCCCCCCCAAACCAGTCTGTGCTTCTATAAAACTGCAGGTAAGGGTTTGTTCTTTTCCTTAGAGGCAAGGGGGAGGAGTTGCAGATGGATGGAATAGGTGGAATTCCTCTTTAAAATGGGAAGGGAAGCGAGTCAGGCAAGCATGCAAAATAGGTTCTTAGAACATCTGTGCATCAAATAGATTTATCCAAACTGCTACAGTCAATCTTTTCCAGCTGAGTGTTCAGCAGTTCAAACCTCTACAAAACCACAGTACCTTTGTTCCAGGAAACAAAGGAAATATTCTGTAGTCTAAGGGAAGGAAACTCCAAATCTTACAGGAAAAACTCCATCTCCAGGTAGCACAAACTCACCAATGGAACAAGGACATGAGCTGAACTTCTTTCAACACTTTAATGGGTTAATAGGAACTCCAGTATTTCTTACAACTCATGATGATTTTATGTGTCTGTGTTTTTATATCCACGCTCGCATCCGTGATAAATTTTGCTAATTATTGGCCTAAATGGGACTGACTGAGGCTTGGGGGATGGATGTGTTCAGTGGCACCAGAATAATGAAAAGCTGATAAGAATATCTGAGCTGCTCTGCCCAGCAACTTCAGCTAAATATAGAGGAGTGGGAATGGGGTGGAAGCCTGCAAGGGACCAGATCCATGTTCAGCCGTTCCTGGAACTCCACAAACCCAGCCAGGTCTCCCGGACCTTCTTGTGGCATTGCAGCCGTGCTGACGAACGTTAATTGACGCATCTCTAATTGTACCTAATTACTGACACTGAATTATTTAGTGCAGCAAGAGGGAGCATAAGCAGAAGTAATGGGATTAAATTAAGACAGGGAAAAATTAGGTTGAATATAAGGGAAAATTCGCTGGCAATGAGATTCATTAGGATGGCTCCCAAGGGAAATGTTGGGCACTGCTTTGCTGCAGACACAGAAAATTAAGTTAAACCCATATTCAGGAAAATTACCTCGATAATTTGGTACGTCTTTTCCACTTCTAAATTATTGAACTCTTCAGCAACTCAAGAGCTGCACAAGTTTTTGCAGGCAGTTCAGGTGCCAACCCATCCTACCAGCTGATGTCTCTGAGGAGATGATTGCCCTCAAAGCGCTTCCAGGAGAGCAGACCCTGTACTTATTCAAAGCAAGTTGTACTTAAACTTTACTGCAAAGCCAGCAATGCTTAACCTGTGGTTAAGTAGTGCTTAAACGCTCCCCGGGGTGGCAGTGAGGAGGCAGACAGTTATTTTCCCACTCTGAGATTATAATTATCTCCCGCTCTCCCCGGTAGAAATGAGCGATGGCAGGACAGGGGGAGATAGGAGAACCCTTTCAGAGGAGGCATCCTCAGCACACGCTCTTTCATCTCCTTTTATCATTTGACCCACGAGAAGTTAACTGGAACAAGCTCCAGAAGGAACTGTGAGCACAGTGAGACGTGCAGAGCCAGCTTTTATCGTGACATGATTAATGATGTTTGAGAGGGCTGTGAGTGGCAGGGAAGCGAAGGAATCTAAACCAGGGAGTGGAGACTCATCCTGCTGCTTGCACTGTGTAATGCCACCTCAAGGCAGGCAGGGAGCTGTGAACCTTTACAGGCTTATTCTCTACAAATCCTCAATATGATTCCTTTGGAATTGCCTGAAAACTTCAATGTAATGACAGGACTCAAAAGATGGAAAAAAACCCCAACTGTGTGGCCACTGGTGCTTGCTGGGTCTATTTATCTTCATCTGTTTAACAGCTGATGGGGTTTATTTGAGCCTTTCTGGAATTTAAATTGTACATCAGCAGCCTCAGCAGAAATTGGGGTGGATTTTGGGGGGAGCTCAGCCAGCCTTCACTGCCAGCAGGGTCTCGGCCTCCTCCCAGCTGGTCCCGGGCTGGAGATGAGATGATGCCCACTCCAGGAATTACCAACATCCCAAAACAGCCTTCACACTCCATAGCACAGGCTGATTCCAGAATTTATGGAATCATGGAATTCACACCATGGAGTTAAACTGTAATATCCTGCACAGCTGAAAATAAAGGGAAACCGCCCCTATTTGGAATAAAATAGCAAAGAAGGCACAGTCAAACCCAAACAGAACAAACCTCACTGGGTTTGTGTTCTGCAATGCTGGGAGAAGCTTGGATAAAAGTAAGGAGTATATTTCCAGGTTTTAAGCACTCACATACACACCGCTGCAGAATAAATACCCATTACTCCCTGTTCCTCTAAATGTAAGGTGTGTCAGCAAACAAAAGCAATCCTAAACCCTTCTGCATTATTTTGCATCTCATAGTATTTACCAAAATGAAAGGAAAACATCTTAATTGTTGTCCCCACTGCAGGAGTTACCATTTCCTTCTCTCGAGTCACTGACTTCTGCCTCTCTGGAAGCTGACATTCATCAAGGTGAGTCAGTTTTCCAGAGATATTCTGAATACCTCGTCACTTACAAAGACAACTGAGATTTTTCAAGGTCCAGACTGTGCTCGCAGACTTCAGCTGCTCCAACCCTTTCCTATCTTTTCTCAGAACTGCTCCTGATCAATTAGAAAGCTAATTTAAAGAGCCTTTTTTAAGCCTTTATTGATGAACTTGAGCACGTCTCTGTAATTTATAGCAGCACACTCTCCCAATTAATTCCCAGTAACTCATTTTTCAGCCCCCACCACCAATGTTGCAAAGTTCAGTGATCTATGAGTGTTTCCAGAAGTTATTATTCATTTTACCTTGTGCAGCACGGAGGGCCACATTACCCCTTAGCCAGTAACATCATGTCCTGTCATTTAATTGCAGTTACGTGGGGTTGGATGCACTTCCAGAGATCTGCTCTCACCACTGAATGACTCTGCCTTTCATCTCCTCTGAACATGGAGTTCTGAACTTGCATCCTCAAACTCCCGATGGGCTGCAGCAGGAAAGATGAGTGGAACATAAAAGACTTCAAAAACAGCTACTTCAAACTCTTGCAAACTTGCATCTCTCCCTTCCTCACCCATTTTCTCTCACTGTTTCAGTGTAACTCTGGGTTAATGTTTTAATTTCCAGCTCAATTATTTTTTTTTTCCCCCACTTGTAGAGGAAACCAGGAGTTTTCTGGCTCTGTTGTAGGTTCCCCCGTGGACATGTGGGCAAAATCCAAGGAAAAAAATAGGTTAATAATCACATACAGCACCCTATGTTGCCTGACAGTTCTAGGTGGGCACCTCTCCAAATATCACTGGGTTCTTTAATCCACAATCCCAGCACTGATCAGATCATGTGGGAATGATGAAATTCAACCAAACTCAGCTTCCTGCAGCTTTTATTTCTGTTTTTGTTTCCCAGCCTGGTCTGGAGGCTGACAAAAGGTGAGGAATGATATCTTATGGCACTGGCTTCCATTGCTGAGCAGGTACCCTTTGGTGACACAGAAACCATTAGGAAGATTCCCATTGGCTTCAAACTGCCAGAGGGCAGGGATAGATGGGATACTGGGAAGGAATTGTTCCCTGGGAGGGTGGGCAGGCCCTGGCACAGGGTGCCCAGAACAGCTGTGGCTGCCCCTGGATCCCTGGCAGTGCTCAAGGCCAGGCTGGACATTGGGGCTGGGAGCAGCCTGGGACAGTGGAAGGTGTCCCTGCCCATGGCAGGGGTGGCACTGGATGGGCTTTAAGGTCCCTTCCAACCCAAACCATTCCATGATTCTGTGAAGTGATGGTTGTAGTGATCCTGAGAGCTTTTTTCAGGGGATACTCCCACTGGCACCATTGAAACCAGACCCCACTGTTGTTTCTCAGCTCTCCCAAAGTCTATTTAGACAGAGCCAATAAATTGCATCACTCCTGGTAACCTCTAAAAGAAACTCTGAGTTCAGGTTTAAATTAACTCCATAATTAGAGCGACAACAATTAAAGAGTGCAAATCCTTATTTATTTGCCCAGCTGTTACCAGCAGTGCTCAAATATTGAGAGTTACAAATATCTTTTAACTTTATCTGGTTTTGTTTGTGCAACATTCTGACTAAACAGTAACAGAGCTGGCTAAGTGTGACATCATCCTGCGTCATACCTGCAGTGTGTGGGAGGGAGACAAGGGAAATCTGAGAATCCAAAGCCCACAGACTCCCCTGATGATGAGGGGATTTATTCCTTCCATAACTCAGAATGTCACAAAAGAGCACTGTGATATTACACAGTTATTCTCAATAAATATTTACAAGTAATTTAAAGGTCCTGTTCCAAAACATAGATAATTACACCTTGAAAGGAGGCAGCCAGGATCTGACAGAGTTAATTTCCTACAGCTGATTACTCAAATTGGCTTTACTTTTACTCTGTGCACAGTCATGCTCCCCTCCTTCCCTCTTTCTCTCTTTCCTGCTGGAAACCAGGGAATGTACTGGGATCCTAATGAAGCCTTCAGAAGAACTGATGCAATTTTTAAACCCTTCACTATTTTAAATCCTCTAAGGGGTGCACGAGGGGGTTGTGTGGTGTGTGACACCACTGGTGACCTTTAGGGACAACCACCACATTCCCAGTGGCCCTACAGCTTGGTGGCATCAGAAGAAGCCCTGATGCTCCCATTCCAGACCTGCCACGTGAGGGTTTTTTTTCAGGATCAGGATCATGCTGGCATTGTGCATGATGTGAGTCCTGAGATGGAACCCAAGGAATGTATCTCTCATGTGGAGTTCAAAATGGAACCAGCTGTTGTTAGCCCACAATAATTGCGCCAGCATAAAAGACGGGTGAGAAAAGATAAAAGGAACTCTGCACAAAGTTACAGTTTTCAAATAAAAGAATGTGCTTAAGCACCATTTTCCAGCGCACCAGTAGGTCTCTGCTCTGAAGGATCTGTTTAATTATCTCCTTTGTTTAAACCCTTGAGGCTGCCAATTCAAGTGCATTTTAGGGAAGAGCACTCTCAGAAAAATCAAAAACTTCTGGCAAAAACTCAATTCCACTTGTATTTTTTAATATACGACTTTCAAAACTTACAGTCACTGGGTTTTGGTTCCCATCAAAACATCCATCCTAAAGGGAAATGGAGTGGGGTGAAAACATCACTCCCATGAGCACTATTGGGATTTCAGCTCCATAGCGAGCACGGGGCAGGGCAGGAACCCTGTCAGCAATTAAGGACTAATGAATGTACCAGAATAATGGCTATTGATTAGGGACATTTATTTCTGATAAAATGAGGAGAGTCAGCAAAAGGCAGAGATGTTCAAACTAATTATAGTCGAAGCTGAAACAAAGTCAAAGCAGTCACTTGGTCTATCTAAGCCTGGGACAAAGGGGATGAGCAGCACCCACGGACATCCACGGACACTCAGAGGAACTCCAGGGTAGGGGGAAGCTCTGTTGAACCTGAATTTTGTCATGGCAAAGGTGGCTGGATCAGGCTCCCAGACCATTTGTGCCTTCCCTCCTTCCCCACCAGACGGAACCCTCCACTCACCACAAAGGGATGGACATTGTGCTCCTGTCCTTGAGCACTTGGGGTTTTTTTTTCAAAAAACAGTGTAGAAGTTAAGGCTGGAACGTGCAGGGCAGTTCTGCTGTGGAGATTTTGGAAGAATGAGCTGAATCCCAGAGAGTTAAAGAGGTCACAGCAATTGGAGACCCCTCTGCCCCTGGAAGAAAAGGAGAACTGACTGATGGAAGTGGAAACTTCCGATCCTAACCAGAGGGAGAGGGAGGGCACTTACCCCAGGTGTGCTGGGGTAGGAAGGAATCTTCAACCAGGAGCAGAGAAAAAGAAGGGAATGATGCCATGGTTGTGCTCCCTGTGAGCCTCGTGTGTCCTTGGGCTCTGTCCCTTCCCCCAAATTATATTCAACCGTCCAAGTTCTAACACTAAAATTACTATTCCTGAGGATAGGATGGAATATTCCTTGCAATGCTTTTTTTTTTTACCGTTTTTATAACCAGATCTGCTGTGAGGCGGGGGAGGCCCTGGCACAGGGTGCCCAGAGAAGCTGTGGCTGCCCCTGGATCCCTGGAAGTGTCCAAGAACAGGCTGAACAGGGCTTGGAGCAACCTGCGATAGTGGGAGGTGTCCCTGCCCATGGCAGGGGGTGGAATGGGATGAGCTATAAGGTCCCTTCCAACCCAAGCCATTCCATAATTCTATGAAAATCTCAAATGAAATATTCTGGAGATTGTTACTCGTATTTTCCCTGTTCTAATCAAACTTATCAAATACACAAAATACCACTTTTTATAATGAAGAAGTATTTTCCACACTAGCAAATTGCCTTATTTTACACATAGGAAGACATAAAGGCTGAAAGTTTGAAAGGATATTAACCTTATAGCAAAGAAAAACCGTTATTACACTGCACCGTGCCATATAAAGTAGAAGAATTTACTGCATGTTGAATAATAATAATAATAATAATAATAATAATAATAATAATAAATGTTAATCAAAAANATAATAATAATAATAATAATAAATGTTGAATTACATGCACTGCTGCAATATTTTAATCCTATTTTTTTATCTTTATAGATTTTAATTCTCTGTTTTTAAATTTTTCTGTGGTCCCAAGTAGAGTAATGAAAACACAGAGAAGCTTTCGAAAGGGAAAGCCCTGGAAGGGTGAACCTAGAGAGGAGGGATGTCTGTACTGGGTGATTTCCATCAGTAAACAACCACCAGCTCACTTCATCTGTTCCTTGTAATTCCTCCAAATTATCCTGTATTGGAGCCTCCAGGGGACAGAGATCTCCTCTCTCCTCCATGGCACAAGGCTCTGTTATCTTATTTTCAGTGAAATCTCACCAGAGAACCAATTTGAGCAATTTCAGCACAGAAATCCCCTGGGAAGGTGCCCATGACGCTCCAGTTTTTCAGCTGATGATAAAAAGTTTTTTTATTTTCAAACTGCAACAGCTCCACAAGGCCTTGTCAGAGGCTTTGAAATCAGAGATGTTGCTGCTTGCCATTAACCACGTTGCCAGACCTTGTAATTCCTTCCCAGCCACAGGAAAGGAATGTTCAGGTGTCGGANTCAGCACAGAAATCCCCTGGGAAGGTGCCCATGACGCTCCAGTTTTTCAGCTGATGATAAAAAGTTTTTTTATTTTCAAACTGCAACAGCTCCACAAGGCCTTGTCAGAGGCTTTGAAATCAGAGATGTTGCTGCTTGCCATTAACCACGTTGCCAGACCTTGTAATTCCTTCCCAGCCACAGGAAAGGAATGTTCAGGTGTCGGGGAGACTGAAATACTATAGTTTGTGACTTAAACATTTTCTTGAAGGACTTTTAAGACTGTATTACAAAAGCGGCAGAGAAGGCCAACACACCCTGGATGGGGCCCTGACTGAGGCCTTACACCGCTCGCTGATGAAGATAAGACAAAGTAGCAGCTCAGGGCTGGGACATTCACGGAGCACAGGCTTCACGCCTCCAAGGTGGAGACCGCAGCCCCGGGGCTATCAGCTGCCGGGCTGGCACAGCCCCTCGCACCAAAGGGTGCGGGGAGAGAGGCTTTGGGTGCGCTGGAAAAGCCTCCCTCAGAGGCGCAGTGACCGCCCGTCCGCGGCCGTGCAGAGGGGCCCCGCTGAGGGCCGCACCCGGGGCGGGGGAAGCTCATCCCCAGCAGCGGGGGTGACACGGCCATCGCAGGGGCCCCTCAGAGGCTCCCCAGACCCTGCACCAGAGCCCCGAGATGATGGAACAGACCCTCGGTGCTGCCAGGGACAGTGTGTCAAGCTGGCCCCTGCAAGGGAGACATGTGGGTGCTCCCACATGCCCAAAGCGTGTATTAATCCACGGGATTCTGTGCTCTGTGGCG
>VZTI01000220.1:1189436-1241332 GCA_013397865.1 Struthidea cinerea
ATTGCCATAAGGAAGCAAGGCGTGCTGGGGGTGCTCACTTGGTCACCATAACCTGAGGTAGGTTGCTTATCTCTGGTGTGAGTCCTTTTGCTCTCCAGCCTCTCTCCTCCAAGGGCTCACAGCCCTCCACAGGTGATGTGCTTCCACCTAACCCCTGTCACCTCTCCCTGTTCCCCCAATCCCCCACGCACACCTCTTTTTCTATTTCTTTCTTTCTCCTTCTCTTTGCCTCTCTACCATTAAATACATCAATTTTTTGGCATCAACATCTAAACTCGCTTGGTTTCAATCTCATTTCTGGGAATATTTTGAACCTTCTAAGTTCTTCCCGGCCTATGCACAGAGACTTAGGTTTCTTTGCTTTTCTGAGCTTAAACTGGATCGCAACATCAGGAAACTCCAATTTATTCCCAGAAGTTTCCCTTTGTACGTGGGCAGTAGCAATCTTCCACTTCAGAATTAATACTTCTGATATCTTTCATGTTCCAGCTAATTTTCTACAGATTCTTTCCAAGGCGTTTTTTGGGATGTACTTGCTCATGGATAGGGCTCCCATGGGATAAAGAGATATTATGAGAAATATTAAAGGCAAAAAATAATACTTTTAAGATTAAATAAATCGAGCAAGGAAAAGAATGAGCCTGTTATCCTCGGAAAGAATCAAGATGCTTTTCCAAACATCTAATCCCCTGTACTTCCTTGAAAAAGATATCAAGGCGAAAACAAAGAATTGCGATTTTGACACAAAAAGGCAAAAAAAACCCAAAAAAATCCCCTGTTTTGCTAGCAAGCACCCTGTGGCTTTTTGAGGTTAACAAGGACCCTGAAACAATTTAACTGCATTACAGTTCTGCATATTCATAAAGATATGCTGAGCAGATAACAGAGCAAATGATTTAATTGAAAAATCAGCCAGTGTGAATATTTTTTCCTGTGAATCATGGAAATGCGACAAGATCTGTTAATTAACATAATCTCATTTATTTGACATTATTCTTGTCACTTAATATAATCTTCCTACACAGAGGAAAAAAATGGAAATTGCCAAAGAAAAAAAAAGAAAGCCAGAAGAAAAATATAAATGGGGAAAAGGAGACAAGAGAGAATGCCCCTGGAAAATGGAAAAGGATATAGGTGACATTCAGGACCAATAGGGAAAAAGATATGGAATGAGTAAGGAAAAAAGCAAAGGGAAGGCAGAGATAAAGAAAAGAGAAAATGAGGAGGACAAAAACCCCAGAACATTCAGAAAGTGCTTAGGATTTGTAAGAGTGAAGTAGGAGACAGAGAGAGGTTGTTTGGGACCAGAGCTGGCCCTAATGAGGAGAAATCCTGCAAAAAGAGCTGCAAAAAGGAGCCCTGCCTTCCTCTGCTCTGGCAGGAAATTCCTACAGCTCTGCTCTAGGCTTCATTTTGGGGATTAAAAAGGATGGTTATGGAAATTTGTGGTGTGGAAGAACCCAATCAATATAATATATCATTTACCTTGAGGAATTTGCTCTATTTGCCACCATTTTTGTCCTTCTTTTCCAGGGAACAAGGGACAGGACAAGAAGAATGGCCTCAAGTTGCACCAGGGAGGTTTAGGTTGGATATTTGGGAAAACTCCTTCACCAAAGGGTTGTCCGTAGGAACTTGTGGCGCTCCATAAATAACAAAAAAAAAAGGAAATAATGCAATTCATGCAATGCTCAAGGCTGAAAACTCATTTAGTCCTCAATTACTTCCGTTCCTATGACCACAGATATTGAAATGGGAGATAAATTCTTATAAAGCCAGTTGTTAATAGACACTATTAACTAAAATTTCTATTCGTAATTGTAGATATTATTAAGTGTGGGAACTGATAAAAAAGAAAAGCCTAATTGGAAAATGGAGATTAATTTAATTACAAAGAATGTGTTGATAGAACATGTCGTGTTTGGCTTCTCCAAATAACTGGACTTTAAGACCACGTTGTTTGGGATGAATGTTTTCCTCACAGGTCAGGAAAAGAAATCCCCTGGAATTCAGGAGGAATACAGATATAGAAATCCCATTTTTAGTGCCACTGGAAGGAGAGAGGGATGGATGATGGATGGATGGAGACGTTTTCAAATTGTATGGGAAAATAAGTGTAAAGATCCAAAGCTGAATTAAAGAAACACTAAAAAAACCACAAAAGAAAATCCCTGCACGACAGCCTGGCAAACAGACTCCTCTACTAAACACATCTGAATTCTCTGATTTATTTTACAAATACTTGTTAGCACAGCTGATCAGGATATATAATTTTTCATGGCTGTTTATTACGATACAATGTTCTTTTAAAAGCCACATAAGCAACGTGCAACAAACAAACTGTGAGAGCTTTATGGCTGCTCCCTGCAAAGCCCCATTTATCACCAAGACTGAAGAGAAATAGCTTGAAGAGTGATATCAAAATGAACAGGCAGGGGGGAAAATAAAGAATTATTTCTTTATTTTGTTATTTTCCCAAGCAGAGAGGGAGGGGAAAAAAAAAATCAGGAAATGCTTACAATATTTGTTCTGTCATTGACAAAATCCTCATAAAAGCAAACAGTAACCCACAGGATAAACTGCAGAGCTTTTTATTTTGCAGTATTTTCACTCCATTGAAGGAGGTGCTTGTAAGTGTATGTTCTATTTTTACCAGATTAAAACCTAATTTCAATAAGGACTGCTTGGAAACTGCTTTCATAGTCCCAGCGTTGAGCCCTTTTACTTTCCTTATTTTATGACTATGACTCCACCATTCACATTTTATACTCTCCCTGTGAGACCACCGCACATGAAATAGGATGAAAGAGTGAATTTTGGGAAGTCTGTTTAAACAGAGCCATACACTGATGCAAGAGAACATCTCAGTGCTGTATTTAATCATCCAAAGGGATGAGAGAGTGCTTTTATAGAGATGTAAAATCTTATTTTTAGCAAATTAGCAAAGTGTCCACTTTTCAGGTTCATTACTCACAACTGTGACAACGCATTGCTCAGTGCTGGTGGCTGCTTGATCCAGAAATAAAAATGAAGACTACAGGAACATTAAAGGTCCTTATGCTCCTGATTATGGAATAGTGAGGCAGTTAAATCATTTAAATCCCAGGAACAGCAACATGCACCTGTGTGAGGCAGCTCAGGCCTCTCTCTGCAGTTCCCAGCCCAGGTGGCCTCAGCTGTGGGCAGGTGGAACTGGTTTACGCTCCTGGGAATCAGCTCCCCAGTCCTAAAGCTTTTCCATCAGCCTGGATTACTGGAGTGAAATATATTCATGGGACTGATTGAAATACCCTGGCCAAGTGCTCTCCTTTTCTACATAGAAAATATTCTCAGCTGGAAGGCTTCTTTCTATCAGTTTAATGCTGGTGGGAAAAAAAATCACCAAATACCAGGTTGGGGGGATCATCCGGTCCAACCTTTCTCGGCAAAAGCCTGGGAAAGATTTACCCATGAGGAAAAAATATATTTTTTCATTTCATATAAAAAGTTTCCACTGATTTCTGAAGTTTGATCAGTGCAGTCAAGGCCTCCAATGTCACCCCCTGCCCTCCAGAAGAGGAGAATGGCAGAATGGATGTGCAGGTTGGACAAAAAAATGTAGGGAAAAACCAACACAGGATGTGCCAGTGGTTATAAACTCATCTGTAAATAAACCACAGCTGAGGTGGGTAACAAAACATTCAGGTTTGAAGAGCTGCCCACAGTTTGGCACAGCTGTCCAGGCTTTATTTGGCAGAAAAAGAGGGGTTTTCTCGTTCTACCTACGTAACCTGTTCTGCACTATTGAAAAGTGAGCTGTATTTTCCTCCCTTCACTGATTGCTGAGGGAGACTGGATGAAAACACAGACTAAATACTCACCACTTGAACTACTGTAGGTGGATGGGCTGCATCATGGCCAAACTGTCCTGACAGAAACAGGGAGAACGGTCCTTGACACATTCTGTGCTTTAATTAATGCCTCCCCGGATGGGGGAGAGTTTTAGCCTCTTTGCCAGGAATTCAGGAGACGAACGGGAACTTCAACAGTCTCTGCTTTCAGACAGTTGTTTATTGAGTCTTATTAGAGAAACAGAGTCACTGACGTGACCCAGACACAGCACAGAGCAGAGAATGCAGGAGAAGCCCCCATTATCAAGATTAGACAGTCTTTTTAAAGGTAAATTATCCAATTAAAACGTAAAACGAAAGATATTTTCACTTTTCCACCAATGTTCCATAACTCACTTTGTCACGTACACAGGAACTGCGGAATTCTTTATCCAATCCCCTTAAACTACTTCTACTGCAGAATATGGAGGAATAAAAGAAGAAACAGAAGAAGTCTGGAGAACAACAGCAATCCTCCATTTTGAAGTTTTTTACCTTTTCTCTATTTACTATATTAACAAACCCAAAGACCCTAAATTTTCACCTTGTGACAATCTCACATAACATTCTATCACCCAGTTCACACCAGTGTAGATTCCAGCTCTTCCCAAAGGGTCGGTAACTTTCTCCATGGGTGAAGGCCAAAGTCAGTGCTGTGCAGGGGGGTAGAATCCTTCAAAACAGGCAGATATTCTCTGCATTCTGGATTCCAACAGGTCCTGGCCCTTCCTCTCCAGTCAGAGCTGCACCTACAAAGGCTGATAAATTCCCCTGAAGGACCAAATTTAGCCCTTGGAGCAGAATGCAGGGTCTAGAATCCCATCCCGTATTGGCTGCAGCGTTTCTTTTTCTCCGTTATAGCTGATGGAGCACTTGGATAAACACTCCCAGCTTTCTGTGCTGCGATGCCTGAGCACTAAGAAAGAGCTGCTGCTCCAATGTCATCTGTTTACACATTCCAGAGAGCTGACTTGGGGTGTTCCACGTCCCACCTTGCTCATCTGAACACGCTGCATTCACAGGGCCGAACTCGCCACCTCCGCACCTGTGGAGAGCAAAACAGGGTAAACAGGGACACAACCCCAAACTGCAGCAATCTGCCCTCCATTCCGGGGCCGTAGCTAAACACAGAAGGTGAATTTGGGAAATAGGCCAATTATTCCTCTCACCCCAGCCTATTGCTTCCTCGATGTGTGATCCAAGCTCGTGTTTTGCTCGGATTTGCTCCTCACGGGGAAGGCAATTGCTCAGCTCACTCAGGGACTTACATTTATCTGTCCTTTTAGCAAGGAAATTTCCTTCTCCTCGTGATTAGGGACATGGCTCAGTGGTGGCCTTGGCAGTGCTGGGTTAATGGTTGGACTCCAGGACCTTAGAGGTCTTTTCCAACCTAAATGATTCCATGATTCCCAGCATCCAGTCACCAGGGATATCCCTGGTCAGAAAACCCTGTGATCTGCGGGTTACTGCTGCCCTGCCACGGGCAAATGGAATGGTTTCATTTGTGTTTTCACAGGTGAACTGTGGGGGAACAGCCTCAAAAGGTGACAGCCTTGCACAGGAGGTGATGTTGGGCACTGAAATCTGTCTGCAAATGTTTCTCTGTAAGGCAGAGAAATAGTTCTGACTCAGGACAGCTGCAGATGCATTCGTGATCAGAGCCACGCTGTGCATTTCTGCTGCCCACCGCATCTTCAGCTAGACAGGAATAAAGGAAAGAATATTTCTCTAACTCCTCGACTCCTCGGTTCTGCCAGGTACACAACCCCATGAGCGAGTTAAATTGTTTCTGCACCATTATCACCACAAACCTCCTTCCTCAGGGTGTCGTGAAACCCTAATAATGTCCTGCGTGGGCCCACGACTGCACTCCCCTGTTGATCATTACTCCTCAGCACATTCTTTAGCCAATTACTTGGGCTCATAATTGCATTTCTGCGTAATCCATTTGGATTCATTTGTCAAACACAATTCTGAGACACGCCGTGTCGAACGCTTTAGCAAATTCTAGATGCTTTCGTGCACTGCCTTGTCTTCTCCCACTAATTTAGGATTTAATTAAAAAAGGAGTCATCTTTGCTTGACATGGTTTGTTCTTTACATACCCATGTAAGTGACGCAATTTCTAAAATTAAATACAACTCTGAACCTTACAGAACCTCCCGTGTTTTCTCTGAGGATTCACGACATCTCAGTCAACAGGATTTGCCTGGAGAGGAGGAATACTTTAGATCCTGAAAGGCCCACGATGTTCTGCCCATTTCTGGGTTTTCCTGCTGCATTTCTATCACCCAGCTCATATTTGAAGCCATAGAGCAAAATGGTTATTATTACATAGCTTTTATATAGTTCAGATTTTTACTCTCCATGCCCCAAATATACACAGATCTATAAAGAGTGAGATCAGACTTTTTTTTAAAATCATGAGGGAACATCTGGTTTATTAAGTTCAGTATGACAAGCCTGTGGTTTGTCTGGAAGTATCTGAAAATGGGATAATTATCAAGGTGAATTGGATCCACCTGGTTATGTTTGTATAGCATTTAATATTCCAGCACCAAGCTTTAACACCTTCTTGCCATTTTTGTCCTGAAATTTAGACATTAGCAAACAATTTGTCACTGAAGAGGCTCCTTATGCAGAGTTTCACCAACTCCTGTCAAAATAACTTGCAGTAAATACTTAAAAACCCAAAGAATGAAAAAATACATGTTATTTGTGAGAAGAGGAGAATCAATACCATGTAGCAATGGAAGGCCTAGTAAATCATTTCCTGCACACCAGTTCATATTTGCTCATAATTATAATTCACAGGAGTGCATTCCTGCAATCAAGAGACAGGGGTGCACAGCATGAAAAAAACATTTAGCACCAAGCAGACTGCATGAATAATTGCCTGTCAGAGTGGCTTATTAAAGGGAAACTACAATTTTACAAGACAATTCTTGTATCTGCTTGTCTAATCTAAAGGCAGAGGGCTGTAGAAACGCAGAGTTCAAGGAAGAAATATTTCTTGCTCCGCAGTCGGGCTAAAAGTTGAGTTTTTAAAGCATTGAAAGAACAATCAAAGTGTGACAGTTTTGAGATGCACAGGCTCAGACCTCTCTGAACTGGAAAGTGAATCCTTTGTGTTTGAGGTGGCAGTGCAGGCAGGGAGATGGAGGGGATGGAAGGGTGGCCATGGAAACCACACTCCCTCCTGTAAGCAGAGGTGATGTCATCTATGGGATGTCCTTGGAAATGTCCTGGCAGATGGTCCCAGAAGGTGAGAGCAATCCAAGAATCCTCCTGGAGCTGCTGCCTTCCCCAGGAACCACCAGCAGGGAACACTGGGATGACTGGAGCCTTGCAAAGTGACATTTTCCCTCCAAATGCTTTGGCAGGCTTGGGAACCTCTGATGAGCACCTCATGTCCCCCCTCACCCACTGTGTGGAAGGCAGGGACAGCTCTCAACATCCCCCAAATCTGTGGGAAGCAGGGAGCTCCGAATCCTGGAAGGAATTATTCACCCAATTAACGAGTTTCACTTCCCCATCTCTGACTGATGCAGAAGTTCTCAGACAACAGACTGAATTTACACAGAATTCCATTTAAAACAAGATAATGCTGCAGGGGAAGATTCCAAAATTAACTTAACCCCCCCCAACAACCCAAACCAAGGAAAGGAGTCCTAAATGAACTCATGGCCTTCAGTAAAAATCTAACTTCATGCAGCTCCTTTGGCTTTTTAAAACCATTCTTTTTTCAATGGTTTTGAGGCGATTGAGGTGCACACCTGGCAAGTGGAAGAAAATAATACTTCATTAATAAAGTGCATTGAGAAACAAAGGAAAACATGACATTATGAGCCTCAGGAACAGCACCTGCAGCACTGTGGAAAGCAGTAACATTTTGTCAGCCTTGCTTTAATGCTTGTGATCGAGAGGTCTAAAATCTGAAACCTGTTCACTAAAGACCTGGTCCAGAGCTAAATCCCACCAAAATCAACGTGAGCCTTTCCATTGATTTCAGGGAGCTTGGACCAAGGCCAGGGGCGGGAGGACAAAGGCAGCAGCTTTAAAAATGCTGCAGTAAAATACCTTGCCCTTTGTTGCAACAACACCTGCTGAGACTTTAAAGCCATGTCACGGTCCCTGCCTGGGTGCTGAGGCTGCCCCAGGTTTGATAATGGTCATAATTTGGATTTTCCACTGTGAAAGACACCCAGGCAATGTATGTTAATAACTCATAGCAAAAATCATCACATGGAAACATCCTGCAGTCACTGAAAGCAAGCTTTACTCCTTTCCAAGTCATACACTTGATAATGTTTCACTTGCAAAAAGAACCTAATAACTTTTTCAATATCAAGCTGAGGGAACTTTCAGCTGAGGGTTCTCCCGGAGAACACTCAGACTCCAAGAATAGGGGGCTTGGGATAGAAAAATTATTACCAGTGCTGAACATTGTAAAACTGACAGAGTTTCCAGAAAAGGTTGCAAACAAATTTATTAGGACCTTTTCTTCCGAGAAATACATTAAAAACAATCAAAGTAAAAAAAAATTAAGTTGGCCACTGAGAAATGCGTCTAGACAAAGCTTCCATTATATGATTTAACAATCCCTGGCAAATGCTGCTTAAAGATAAAATTGGATTCCTGTCCAGAATATTAATACTTTTATTGCAGAAATATGTGTATTTTAGAGATAAACGTACATATTCATAGGCAGATAGATGATGAACATTGAAAATGGCCTGGAACATGGTTTGTTTTATCAGTGTTTCTCTCTCTGTCAGACAAGTAAATCATTGTTTTTCAGGTGGAGGCTTCTGGTGAGGAGGAAGAATTTCTCATTTTCAGACAAGGGCTTCTGTATTTCCATTCCAACCACTGTCAACACACATCGGTGAGGAGTTCCTGTGGCTGACACAAACAACTGATGACAAAATCAGGAACAGCACTCACAACTTTCCATTTCCAAACAACTCCACATAAATAGTTTGTAAGCTGAAGTTTGGGCAGAGCCAAAGCGAGCTCAGGAATACAGATAGCAGCTTTATTGTGTTTGACTCTTCTCAGCGCAGGATCCTGCTGGAAACAAAAATGTGACATTTTTCCAACATGACAGGAGAGAATTTGGAGATGTTTTCCTAAGCCAGACAAAAGGAAGGCACTGAGCATTAGATCAGCTCCTGTCTTTTTTCCAAGGAGAAGCGAGGCACCGTTTCATGTTTGGCAGCCAACTGCAGAACAGCTCCGTGCTCCACGTGGAAAACTGAGCCCCGTGCAAAACACAGCAAATATCTGTCCTCCCTTTTCAGGAATCCTGGATCTTACATGAGGGGAACACATATTCACTGAGTTTCATAGAGACATGGAATGGTTTGGGTTGGAAGGGACCTTATAGCTCATCCAGATCCACCCCTGCCATGGGCAGGGACACCTTCCACTATCCCAGGTTGCTCCGAGCCCCAGTGTCCAGCCTGGCCTTGGACACTGCCAGGGATCCAGGGGCAGCCACAGCTGCTCTGGGCACCCTGTGCCAGGGCCTCCCCACCCTCCCAGGGAAGGATTTACAGAAGATCAGAGCAAGTGGTTGAGTTTTTGGCTTGCTCTCTGTCCCCAAGTGAATAAATCACACCTCATGGTGGAGAAGCCAGTTTGAGCTACTTCAGTCTTTCGTGAGCTACAAGGTTAAATGAAATTATTTGGGATTTTCCAGAAGGAAGTGGACCTGCCATGGCAACCCAGCTGGAAGGTGTGGAGTTGCCACCCCATCATCTCCCCTGAGAGTGGCTGAACTGAAGACTCCATCCAAAGGCAGAGGAGAGCAAAGGCTTTGTCCTAAGGCACAGCTGATAAAGTCTTTGAAAAGGCTCTTTAGGAAACCAATGCTGCTTGGTAGCAAAGTCTGCCAGAGTGTGCAGTGAGAAATACATTTAGAAACCCAGTTTTGGAGAGCAGCCAGGGAGAGATAATGGTACCACTTGCCCCCAGCCCCTGACTGTCAGTGCTGCACAATTCCCCGAGCAGGGTTTGCCGACTGCTTTGGATCCATCCGCTGTCAAAAGCGATGTCAGCTTCCTGCACTACATGCAACCTCCTGGGCATCCTCCCATCCCTTCCTAACTTGGTCTTCCTAGGGCTCAGATGGATAAAATTTGGATAGAGAATTGATAGAATGCTTTTGTTTTGCCTTCCACAATTAACATTTTATACGTAGAGTTCACGTCTGTGAATCCCGCCTGGTTCTTTGCTCCCACAAACTCATTTTCCTCGTTGCTTCAAACACTCCATATTCCAGTAACCAGTTTTTCAAACCTTCTAACAGGTGCTAGCACATCATGTTCTCTCCCTGTCATTTCTCATTGTCATCTCATATCGTTCATCAAGGGATGAGAGGGAACATTGTCTGCAGGCGGAGGAAATCATCCAATCTAACCCTGCCCCAGCTAACGTGTCACTTTTGGCCTCAGGAAAATCACATCATCAGGAGGTGAGAGAAGTGGCCTGGTATTGCCAGTTTCTCAATTTCTGAATGCCTGTCACATTTTAAAAAGCTGGCCTTAGCTCAGCTGCCTCCCCCTTGCAAACGGAGCCCCAGAAACCTCCCTGGATCACAAGAGAGAGTTAATATTTGTTCAGTGCTTTCAAAATGTTAAGTGCAACATGAGTGCTGAGCCTTATTACCAGAAATAATGGATGTTTGCTGCTCCAGCTTGCACTCTTCAGGGTAATCATTATTTGGCTTCTAATAAGTAACAGCTTTACCAGAACATAGTCTCAGAAAACATCTTTGGAAAATGCTCCTTATATTTACTGTGAGCTTAAACACGTGTCAGATTTAAAATCACAGAACTGTTGGAGTTGATACAGTTAAATTTTATTGACTTTCTGGGAATGATTCATCCCTGACTTGTTACATCCAGCTTTTTGTTTTGCCAGTTATATACGAATTTGTCAAAGAGTTTTGCAAATTGAGTTCATAATCTCATTTTGAGTGTAGATATCAAATATATGAAAAATGTACCAGTAAACACAAACAGAAAAAAACCACAGCCACATAAACCCTTGTACTCTTGGTTATTTACAGGTGTTGCAAAGAGGAACAGGTTGCCACAAGAGTGAACTATAAGTTAACTTGTATTTTAGATTAATTTGTACAACCCCTTCCCTTGACTGCTTTGGGCTTGACTGTAAAATTTGCAAAGATATTCCTGAGTCTGTTGCTGTTAATTAATAAGAATTAAAACCCAGTTTGTGCGAGGAACTGATGAAAAATTAACTTCTGTGTGCTTTGGAGTTCACAATGTAACACTCACGTGAGTATCTTCCTCCTGTTAGCCAGTATTTCAGTTGGGAATAAACAAGTTTGTTTAGATTTGGTGAAATTTTGGGCTGCAGAGAATTGGAGAAACCTGCAATTGCCAAGAGGATTTCAGCTGCCTCAGTCCTGCAGGAACGAACGTCCTGGGAAGGGTGAGGGGTAAATAAAACCCTGCAGGGAAAGATCTCATGAGCCAATGTCCAAGACACACAGTGCTCATCCCATAAAATGTCCTTAAGGTGATGCCTGAGATGGTTTTGACTAAAGACCTGCTCTTTATGTAAATGGTGTTTATTCAGAGCACAAAGTGATAGCGCTGACCCACCAGCAAATCTCTCTGCACTTGCACTCCTTGAAGAATGTAAAACCTTACACCCTGGCACGATCAGAAATCAGAGTTCCCCCTCTTGTAGACATGGAGCCGCTTCCATTTACTGAGGCACTGCAAACCACTTTTTATTACAGAGCACAGGAGGAAATGCCAGGGTATAAACTAAGCTGTATCCGTAAGAATCCCACCCTTCCAAAACCACATCAACTTTGGGAACCCCTGTGTACTTGTAAAGAGCACCTGGGAGATGTTCACACATTTGCATCTAAACATCCAACCCCTCTGAAGACCCCTTGATCACTTTCAGCAGCACAGTCTGAAGCAACATAATTTAGGAAACAATCCCTTTCACTATGTACAGCCAAGCCCCATTTTTTAGGCAAAAACATAAACAGTTAAATAAAATAATATTACTTAATAAATTAGTATCTTCAGCTCCTTTCTGGACTTCTCTCTGAAGGAATAGCTAATCACCCTTTAAACCCCTAATAGCCCCATAATCTCTGAATATAAAAATTCAAATGCAAGAAGGCAGTAACTGCTGATGGAGTCAGCAGGAAGGAGAGATGCTCTCTTTAACCAACCCAAAGACCCTAAATCAGTGCAATGACTGCAATGTACGTCCCAGGAGCTAAATAAATTCAAATGTTGCCTTTGAACACTTCTGCTGGCAAATGAAGCCCTGCATGCAGCATGTTGGGCATCCCAAATGCCATCCTGCTGGAAGAAAAGCTGAAGAAACAGCCATAGATAATCAAAATGCTTCTAGGAAGGTGAGAGGAGGAGTAAAGATTAGTGAGCACCCTTCAAAAACACAGGGACAAAGCCTGGAAGAGCACAGAACTGCCGTCCAGCTTTGCCCAGGTTTGTAAATGCCACACCTTGGCTGACTGTAGCTAACAGGAATGTCAAAGGAAAAGTAGTTTTGGCTTCTTAATTCTCCCTGAAAGTTGTCCACTTTCACCTGCAAGAGACCCCCAAGTTAATCAGACACATATCAGGCGTCTGCAAAGCCAAGGCTGAAGTCGTTTCTGTAACACAAACTCATACATTTAATTTTCTTTCCATTCTGATTCAGAGTAATACATTGTAAACCACAGCATTTATTACAAGAGGCTTTCCACCAGGTGTAAAAATCTCTTATTTTGTGATTATATTATATTATATATCTCTTACACCCAAACATGGAACATGCAGCCAGTCATAGACACAAGAGGTCATTCACCTCTAATGGAAATTACAGCAAAAATAAATGATCAGCAGCTGGAATGGAAGCCATAACATTTCCAACAGAATATCTTTAATGCAAATAGAAAAGCCAAAAAAATTATTACATTATTTTCTTATAAGTCCACCCATCTCCTCCTGGGAGCAATATTTCCAACAAGAATTTGCATTGTGGGTGTACAAGAACTACTTATGTGTTTTGCCTGAAAATGCTGAATTTACCTACAAGGCTTGTCAATGAAAAGAAATTACTACAAAAAATTGCAATATTTAACTGAGATGGAACAAACATTCCCCTGGTGCAGTCATCTGCAGGAACTATGAAACAAATCTTGATCATACCTGCTCATATATGGAATATCTCTTACTTATTGCAAATCTGTCTCAAGCAGGGCAGCAGCTCTGGTTCCATTCAGCCTTTTGAAAAGACGCTGTGACAAGAATTTCAAACATCATTCACGGCCAAATACTGCATTTGGATTTCTTGGAACTAAGGAATGCAAAGGAATGTTCCTTTCCTCCAAGAGAAGTGTCTCCAACTCAATGTGATGCGTTAAAAAAAATCAGATGGGAACCCCAAGAGCTGACATAAGGATGTGATAAAACTTTTGGGTTTTATGGAAAGAAGCATTTTTCAGTTTCCTCTTAATAAATGAAAAACATACATGCACCGTGTGAAGAAATATATTATACCTAAGCATGTAAAATATGTCAGCTTGAACATTTTACAGTTTAATGAAAAATGCTTCTTTCAGAAGAACAGTTTATATTATGTTTGCTGGAGAAAAAAGAAAAATCTTTTATTTTCTCCATATCACAGTCCAAACATTACCATTTTTTCCTAGCTGTAAAACCCCAGCATTGGGATATTTATGCTTTGTGAATTAGGAGTACTTTTTACCGGCTATCAAAATTTAAATGGCATTAGCTCCACTTGTAACACGTTTTCATTAAAATGAGAATGTGGAAAGCAGTAAAATGAATATAGACCCTCATCAGTAGCAGTGAGGCTTTGTGGTGGTCATGGGATCAGCTGTGTAATATTCGTTACAGATCATGATCAGACAACAGGACCAACCTCTTCTTTTTCACTGCCATCAACATCAATTTTGCTGTTGAACGGATTTAATATGTAGAAGTTATAAGCAATTCTTTAAATTTCATTTTATTGAACCTGGCGCTTCCTGCCTTAGGCTTGTACTTGATCTCTGGTGTCTATGTAATTCCCATTTAGTGCAGATACAGATGCAAGCTGGGACTAGGAGCGCCAATCTGTAGGAGAATTTAATTTAACTCTTGGTTAACACCTGAAGAAAGCTTGGCAGCAGCACATTTCTCATGAAGGGAAACACCAGTGCTCCCTTGGCCTCCCTCAAAACAGAAACAAAGCCACATTTCAGCTCTGAACCTTGAGGCCCAGAAAGGACAGACTGCAGCAATAGCTCATTTATTAACTAATTACAGCCATCTGCAGGTTTAAATTAACATCAGTGTCCTGCTTTGTGTCCCCTGCTCACACCCTGGACCTGCACAGCCACCATGGTTCCATGGAAGTGATTCCTGGTTATCAGTGATGTAAATGAAAAGTTAATCAGCTTGCAGATTTACAGATTGTTCCAGTAACGGCCTTAAAAACCCCTAAACCACCTAAGGCTGAGCAGCTCCGGCAGTTTTGCTGCATATCTTTAGGAGCACCACAAAAATAATGCACCAGTTGTATAAAAGGGTGAAACATTCACAGCTGGAAATAAATATTATTGCTTTCCACTTCCCCTGGTGTGAGAAACCAAAGGTGATTACAGGCACAGAGCAAGCAGGTCCAACATTTCAATTCACTTTGATTTACCTTATGAAAACAGAGGTGTGAAATCAAAGAGCTCCCTTGTAAGTTGTCTTCGGGAAGGCTCTAATCATTGATCCATTAAGGATAAAGAGGACAAGCCATGACTTTGAAAACCTTTTGATGTCCTCACTGCCAGGCAGCCTGCAAAAGGTGCAGGAGTTGGCTCCATCCCAGAGGCCCTGGGATTCTGCAGGACAGGAACAACAAAATCTAGAATAGTTTGAACATGTGATGGTCTGGGAAACTAATCCCAAGGGTGGGAAAAGGAAAGATACATGGAAAGAGGAGCAGACTCCTTCAGGTGGCTGGGTACTTGAGCTCAAAACCTGACAGTAAAAATGCTGTTGCAGAAAATGGTCCTTTACCACCCACACAACACAAGAAAATAAGGAGAAAGAAGATTCAACCCCGGACCTATTTTAACCCTTAAATTTGTGCTACGGGGCTTCCCCTTCAGCAGAGGACTAATCCTACCAAATGACAGCCAGTCAGACATTTCACTTATTTCTCTTAAACGTTATCCCTCTGCTGTTTCTTGACTTTCATACACTTTATTTTCTATTTCCTAAACAGGTCTTAAAAACTTTTCTTTTTAAATCATGACGCTGGATGTCTCCAAGACTACAGGGATTGGGAACAGGAAGTTCATGTCCCTTGCTCATTCCTTTGTAATCACTTATTCCACGCTTTAATTAGCCAGGAGATGCTAGATTTGGACAAGATTTTGGATTTAGGTCGAGGAATCAGAAGGTTTGTGATCTTTATACTCCAAGCCCTGTCCAACCTGGCCTTGGGCACTGCCAGGGATTCAGGGGCAGCCAGAGCTTTCTCTAGGCACCCTGTGCCAGGGCCTCTGGAAGGGGCTCTGAGCTCTCCCTGGAGCCTTCTCTTCTCCAGGTGAGCACCCCCAGCTCTCCCAGCCTGGCTCCAGAGCAGAGGGGCTCCAGCCCTCAGACCAGCTCCGTGGCATCCTCTGGACTTGCTCCAGCAGCTCCACGTCCATTTGATGCTGGATCCCAGGGCTGGAGGCAGCTCTGCAGGTCGGGTCTCACCTGAGCGGGGCAGAGGGACAGAATTCCCCTCTTTCGTACTGCCCATGGTGTGGGATCAGTCCAAGACTCGAATTTTTTTTCCACAGGGCCGGGGCACGTCCCGCTCTCACCCACCAGACCCCGAGTCCTTCTCCCAGGGCTGCTCCATCGGTTCATCCCCAGCCTGGGTCGGCACCGGGGGCTTTCCCGAGCCAGCTGCAGCACCCGCACTTGGCCTTGTTTAACCTCATNCTCTTTCGTACTGCCCATGGTGTGGGATCAGTCCAAGACTCGAATTTTTTTTCCACATGGCCGGGGCACGTCCCGCTCTCACCCACCAGACCCCGAGTCCTTCTCCCAGGGCTGCTCCATCGGTTCATCCCCAGCCTGGGTCGGCACCGGGGGCTTTCCCGAGCCAGCTGCAGCACCCGCACTTGGCCTTGTTTAACCTCATGATGTCCTTACAGCCCCGCTTCTCGTGCTTGTCCAGCTCCCGCACGGCACCCTCCAAACGCAGATCCTGCTCCAACTGCTGAACGCTGGCAAAAACTTTGGTTTAAAGCCGCATCTCCGGGTCGGGCGCAGCCAGGAGCGCCGGCTTTGCGCAAGCAGAAACTTCCCGGCAGAACACAACCGGGCGCACCTGGGACATAACCCGGGATAGGCGGGGCGCACCTGGGACACAACCGGGCGCACCTGGGACATAACCCGGGATAGGCGGGGCGCCCCTGGGACACAACCGGGCGCACCTGGTACATAACCTGGGATAGGTAAGGAGTACCTCCCCATGCCAGCCTCTTTGTGCAGGAGCCCTTGCCGTTGCTGAGAGCCGTGGGGCCGGCCCGGGACGCCGGCCGGGCGCGGAGGGCGGGCGAGGGGCGGCGGGCCGGGCTGGCTCCGCCCGCACCACATGACTCCGCCGTCGGGAGAAACTTTTCCCGTCCCGCGGTCGGAAAATGGCGGCGTAGGGAGCGGGGCTCTGGCATCCCGGCGGCTCCCGGCGCCATGACCCGCTGGGTGCCCACCAAAAGGGAGGAGAAGTACGGCGTAGGTGAGGACGCGCCCGCCCCGCTCCCGCCTGTTGCGCCCAGGGGCGCCCCCCGGCCGCGGCCTCCCCGTCCCTGCCTGGCTCCCCGCTCCACTCCGCGGCCGGGATGGAGCGCGCTGTTCCCCGGTCCCCTCGAGTCCCCTCCGGTTCCTGGTCCCCCCCTGCCCCGCCCGGCTCCTCCTGGCTCCCAGGAACTTGAGGAGTTGTCCGGGCACGCCGTGCCCCGCTGGGAGAAGTTGCCTTTCTCCTGCGCTCCGCTGTGTTCCGTCGCTCCCCGGGCGCTGCGCGGAGTGGAGGAGCTCGGAGTTGTTTTCATGTCGGTCTCTTTCTCCCCGCGCTGGCGGCGGCGGAGCGGGATGCGCTTCCAAGGCTGGCTCCTTTGGGAGCCCGCCGTGTGCCCTGTGTGCTGTCCTTCCGTGGGAGGCCGAAGGAACCTCTGGGTTCTGCAGGGAGTGTGATGCTCATACAGATGAGGAGTTTCCCTGCACTCTGGGATCCATTTCCTACTCAGCTCCTTCCGTCCGTCTCGAACAGAGGGGGATTGTTCCCAGCTGGTGGCTAAACTATCCCTGCTATCCCCAAACCCTGGTGAGGTTTGGGCAGGGCTGTGCTGAGAGGGCCCATCTTGAGTTTAAAGAGGTTGCGTTTTGAGCAAAAGGTTTTATTTTGGGGTTGCGGCGCAGGAAACTTTATTGGCATGAATGAGCGTTTGTCTGGGGGAAGGAAATAATAAATCTGACTATTCAAGTTGGAGACACGAAGTTCGATGTCCACCACAGTTCTCGGGCTGGATTGATTGTGAAGTACAACTTTTCATAGAAACCCCCAGCTAAACCTCATAAACAAAGAGAGCAGGAAGAAGGGAGTTTCGGGGTCTGAGTAAAAGCTCAGTGAATTGTAGGAATTAATTTTAAATTCTGTGTGCGTGTCCCTAGAAAACCACGGCTTGACTTTTGAAAATTATTGGTCAATGCCGGTTACACTGTGTGAGACCCGTGGGTGATTCCAGCACTGGGGATGCAGGACAAACACAGGGAAGCAGAGGGGCAGCTGATGCCAGTCGCTCGTTAAGTTTCCAAATTAGCTGCCTGGTGGTGTGGGATGGGTGTTTTGGAATGACTGAATTGTCACGTAGTATAAGCTGGTGTTACAACCCAGAGACACTCGAAAGCAAGTTCCTCTTTCACAGGAACTCCGTGTCTGCTGCTCTGGTGGGGGTGACTGCCCGGGCCCGGCTTTCCAGGAATGTCTTGAAACAGATTTGAAAAGGACAGGAGAGACAAGTGTGAAATAGACTGATTGCTTCATGACATGCTCCAAGTGTACTTGGATTTCCAGTGCAGGGGATTGCATGTGTAGTAAGAGAACTGGATTTAAATGTAATTTAAGCATAAAAAACCCCTGTTTCCCAGCTTGAAAAAGCACAAGGTGATGTGCTCAGTTCGTGCTTAGTTGGTATTTTGTGTCCATTGCTCTGCAGAGAAGCTTGTCATGGTTTTATAATAGGTTTGTGTTTCTCTGATAGTTTGTTTTCTTTTTGCTGCAAGGAGGCTGAGATCCTCACCAAACTGGCGGATTTCTCTGCTGAGTCACAGAGGTGTGAGAGTTGAAAGTGGCTGTGGTGTTGCACGGAGATAAGATGGGATTTAGAGCTAATTGAATGCTGGATTCACTGGCCTGTGCCATTCTGTTAGGTGCTGCTTTGGGAGGGTTAGCTTCTTTTAGGTGTCCTCCTAAAGAAAATGAATATTCAGTTGGGTTATATGTGCTTTATGGACCTTCATGTTGTTAAGAAAGGGCACTGTGAGTTTTCTGATGTTTTATTTTTTGCTGCTGGTGGAGGCTGGAGGTTGTGGAGAATTGATGTAACAGTTGTGTAGTCCCAAACAGAATTGGAGAGGGCACTGTTAACCTGAGAATTTGGACATGGGAATATTTTTCTTCCTATTTGCCATGACCAGTCCTGGAGGTTGATGTTGACTCAGTATTGTCTGACAGGGAGAAAATCCCAAATAGGAATTCTAATGGGACCTAATGAGACATAGTGTAACAGACTTTGTGTATCTCATCAGTCCATGCAAACATCTCCAAAAGGATGGTGCCAGACTCATTCCGGTGGTGCTCAGTGACAGGATGAGGAGCAGTGGCCACGAACTGAACCATGAGAAGTTCCACCTCAACACGAGGAAGAGCTTTCCATGAAGGGTGGCAGAGCCCTGGAACAACTGCCCAGGGAGGATTTGGAGTCTCCCCCTCTGGAGACATCCCAACCCACCTGGATGCGTTCCTGTGTCACTTGCTTCAGGTGGCAGGTGGGATGGACTGGATGATCTCCAGAGGTGCCTTCCAACCCCAGATACTCTGGGGTTCTGTGTGCAGGCTCCCCCAAAGCAGAAATATCAGGAAGGTGTGTGTTGTGGTGATGTTTGCTCTGTCTCTGCCGTGGGAGCTCAGAGATGTACATACGTGTCTGTATATAGAGGTGTGTATTCATGAAATATGCACGTGTGCTTATGTAATACATTTATGTCCCTTTTTCCTCTCCTCTGGTCTATCCCGGTGCACAACAGAGTTTTCTTAACACCTCAAGACCTGAAGATTTGCTGGCTGTGATGCAGCTGGAACAAATTATGCCAACAAGCCGGTAGTGGAAGGTGGTAGGACACAGGTGTGTAAGGAGCGCTCCCTCCCGTGGCACAGTGGGATTTGGGGATGCTCTGGATGCCCTGCACTTGAGTAAAGTGAATGTGCTGCCCCAAGCCTCTGTGCAGAGGCATTATCTCAGCAGGCAGTTGAGAGCGTGACTCAGCTCCGCTTCCTGAGAGAGTTCAGGGGAGGCTGCAGGAGGAATGGGTGTGGGTTAATGGGATAATGTGGTTATTAGATTGCCATATGGGGAGCCGCGTGGAACAGGGAAATGATCGGCTTCACTGGAGAAGCTTTCCCCTGCTCCCAGTGCTGTGGGTCCTTGTCCTTCATCTCAATCCTGCCTTTCATCCCTCGCCGTGAGCTGGTGGGGAGTAGTGTGCTTGTGTGGAGGGGACCCACGTGGGTGTGTGGCTTCCTCCACGGAGACACCAGAGGCTTCCAGAGAGTCCTGAGAGCTGTTTGTGTCCCCTCGGTGTCACTGAGTGGCCGTGGAGTGTGGTTCCTTAGTCTCACGTTCCCCCCTTTCAGTGCGATGTGAAATTTGTAATTTTGGTGGTTTTCCTTCTGCCAGGGGAGAAGGGATGTAAAGAGCTGCTTTGGGAAGTCTGGGAGCCTGACCAGCACCTCTGAGATGGTGCAAAGTGCCTGTGGCAGCTTCCAAATCCTCCTGAATCCTCCTGTTCTTTGCCCCTTTTCCTGTGGGCTGAGAGGTAGAACTGGTACTACTGTGGTGACTGTAGATACTGTATTTAAAATGCCTCTGTGTCCATGTGGAGTAATTAGACCACTACTGGGGTAGTTTAATTCTTTTTTTTCTTTTCATTTGAATAAATGGTGAAATAGAAAATTAGTCCCGTGTACCCTTGGATGGTGAGATGTAAAAGGAGAACTCCCAGTTTCAGGGCTTGAGTCCCCGTCCCTGGAGGTGTCCAAGGAATGCCTGGACGTGGCACTCAGTGCTCTGGGCTGGGTGACAAGGTGGGGATTGGACTTGGACTTGATGGTCTTGGAGGTGTTTTCCAAATTCAATGAGTTCCAGCACTTCTGTTTGTTCCTGGGGAGTTTCTGTTGTACATCCCAACATGGCAAATTATAATAAGCCTGATTTTGGGTTGGGAGGTTGGCCACACTTCATGGTTAGGGTGTTTTAGTGCCTCTCTGAGATCGGGATAGCTTTGCCAAAGGTATTTTAAGGAAGTTCCTTCAAACCAGGTACATAGAAATATGCATATTTGATTATTAGGAGAGGGTTTTAATGGATTGGTGGACTAAGTGATGATACAGTGATCATGATTTAAAAGTTCTGCAGCTGAGTTCTTGCAGTGTCTCGTTGAATGGGGGATAGGAATTTGGGAAGAGGAATGCTGGTCAAAGCCCAGGAAATCCTACAGCCAAGCACTGCTGCTTCTCTTCTGCTTCTTCAGGGAGGACTGTGATGCTTTAGGACAGATTTAAGGCTTTTGTGGAACCCTGGAGTTACAGTCTAGGCTGTGGTGGCATGTGGAGACTCTTGTTTAAGGTGACGATCGTGTGTGTATTAGTGCCTTAGAGCAGGGAAGGAAACATTTCAAGGAAATTGGAAAAGATGTGTCTTAGGAATGCATCTTAGTGATTTTAGTGCTGCTGTGCTGTGAGGTTTGGAGCTGCCCGGCAGGACAGGACAGGTGCCCGCTGTTAGTGACAGCAGGGCCATGCTGTGACACATCCCAGACCCAGGGAGTAAAAAAGGAAAGGTAGAATGTCCAGGGGAGATTCGCTGCTGCACTGGTCAGTGTATTGGAGAGAGCACATGCAGATTCAGTTTCCTAGAGATGACGTTCCCCATGGACACCCAGATGAGGGTTTTATTTGTTGCATCCCTCTGCTATGAGGAAAGGCTGAGAGAATTGGGATTGTTCAGCCGGGAGAAGAGAAGGTTTTGGGGTGACCTCATTGTGACCTTCCAGTACCTGAAGGAGCTACAGGAAGGATGGAGAGAGACTCTTTACAAGGGATGGATTGACAGGACAAGAGATGGCCTTAAAATCACAGAATAGGTTTAGATGGGATATTGGGAAGAAATCCTTCCCTGTGAGGATGCTGAAGCCCTGGCACAGGGTGCCCAGAGCAGCTGTGGCTGCCTCATCCCAAGGCTGGGTTGGACAGGGCTTGGAGCAGCCTGGGACAGGGGAAGGTGTCCCTGCCCATGGCAGGGGTGGAATGGGATGGGGATTTAAGGTCCCTTCTAACCCAAACCATTCCATGATTCTCTTTTACAAAACCCTTTATTTCCCTGCTTGCGGAGGGGATGCATTTCTGTGCTGCCCCATCCCTGGCATCCCCTGGAGCAGAGGGAAGGGGCTGAAAGATGTAACACACTTCTTCCTACAGGAATGACCCGGGTTGGACTGCAGGCATGTGCTCGGTTTACTCCCAGTTTACTCAGCAGCCGCTATTGTTCTCTGTCAATAAACACTTGTTGCAAACAGCAGATTGGAGAGGGATAAAGATACCAGATAAGTGGAAGTGAGCCGTGGACTCCTGTTTGTTTTCATCCAGGCCAGCGATATTACAAGCTGGGATTGTTCTGAGAAATGATTCCTGATGGGATTTTCCAGGAATTATTATATTTTTTCCTCATGGAGCACAAACTGACTTCAGTAGGTGGCCAGCTGCCTAGGGCCATAATACAGAGCTTTTATTTAACTTTGCAGAGGAAGTTTTCAGTCAGTTTAGGGGATTTTCAGCTGTTAATTTTACTC
This sequence comes from Struthidea cinerea, assembly GCA_013397865.1. Lineage (NCBI taxonomy): Eukaryota > Metazoa > Chordata > Aves > Passeriformes > Corcoracidae > Struthidea > Struthidea cinerea. Next base: position 1,211,485 of record VZTI01000220.1, read on the forward strand.
TTGTTCCTAGAAAATAAAAGGGGAGGTAGAAAACAAATGAGGTTTTACACTTCACGTGGTACACAGGTACAGCAATGACAGTAGGCATTGGGGGTCGATTTAAGGCGTTTGGTTTGGTATTTCCATCCCTGGCAGTGCCCAAGGCTGGGCTGGATGGGATTGGAGCACCCTGGGACAGTGGAAGGTGTCCCTGCCTATCGCAGGGGGTGGGACTGGATGAGCTTTAAGGTCCCTTTAACCCAAACCGTTCTGGGATTCTCTGATTTCAGGTAGCACCTTGGTGGGTTTTGTAATGATCCCTTTATCTGTTACATTGTAAGTGCTGGACTCAGGTGCACTCACACAATGCTGATTTGGGCTGTTTGCCATGCTTGGCACAGGTTTCTTTGTGTTATAAAGGCATTTTCCTTTCTCCAAAGGCAAGGCTTTCAGGGAAGGGGAGAATAAACGGGAGGCAACTTAAAGGCAAAGCTTCTCCAGGAAGCCCCTCTGTCAGCTTGCAGCTGCAGGAATAGGAGTTGGGATAATTTTTCCTTTAAATATTGGTGTTTCTGGGGTTTGTCCGGTGCTGGCTGTTGAGCACGTGGAGGATCCTTTGCTTTGCCTGATCCTTCAGGGCTCCTGCAGGACTGAAATCCAATACCTCTTAATATTAAATACCTGTGGATGTATCCAACTGTAGATAAAGAGCTGGGGCTGACTCCTGTTAACGAATGGAAGCTCCAACAAGGAGCTGCCTCTAATCCAGTTTTAAAGAATTTACTCCATCAAAGATGTTGGTTTTGCCTCTCCCCTTTGTGTTGTTTCAAGTCCAAAACTTCCTCAAAACCCTCAGTGGAGCTGCTCCTCCTTTTGGGTCTTCTTTGGCAGGGAGGTGGACCACTGGCAAGTCAGGTTTTTTTTTTTTTTTAATTATTAAACTTAAAAGCATTTTAAATTCTGTTTTCTAGCCTGTGGTGGCCCCCAAAGCTGTTCTGACAGTAGTCATTTTCTGAGTAAGGCTTTAATGAATTCCTTAATGAGTTACTGGAATACTTTCCTCCTTTAGCTTGGGGGGGTGGGAATTGAAATCATGGCCTATCTGAACAAAAAAAAATGTTCAATAAGAGAGAATTCTTGTAATTCTGAAACTTTATCTCCCTTTTTAGACTGTAGTTGTGAAAACATTTATGTATTTATAGTATTATCTGCCCGTGTTTATATAATTTGTGCATTAAATCTGATTTCTGATGTGAAGATTTGTAACACAAGAAGCAGCAGTTGCTGCATTTCAGTTTCATCAGCAAAAAGATGAAATATCTCTGGAAATAATTTTTCTGCTCCATATAGCTTTGTAACTAAACTGAAATAATTGCATTGAGAACTATTATGTGTAATCATGAACCATATACATGACAAAACAAACGGATGAAGAACTCAAACAACTACAGGCTGCCATACATGAATTTTGGGGTTTTTTGTATGATATTTTTTAGCACTGCTGCTTCATTTCGAGTGCTGCTTATATTATTTCAGCACAGCCCTTTTTAGAACACGTTTGCTGAGGGTTTTGGTGGCTGGTTTTGCCTGAGGGTGTTGGAGTAGCAAAATGTCTTTGTGTTCCCCAGTAGAAAATACCAACAAGTGAGTGGTACAGGATTTGCTGTGTAATTTCTGAACGGGAATGGCAGCAAAATTGTAAATAACCAAATGTTTGTGCTTGTAGGCACTTGGGTTTTTGAGGCACTCTGTTTGTGCATCCCTACTCTTGCAGTAGCTGTGCTGCTTCCGTGGATGTGCTGCACAAATGATGGAATATTGAGGTGGAGAACCTGCTGGAGAGCAGCTGCCAGGCTGAGCAGGTGTGGGGCTTTTGGGAAAACCCTGTTATCCCTGAGGAGTCCCACGTGGAGAGGGCATCAGTGGGGGCATCAGGAGCTGTGTTCCTTGAAATATGCTTTACTGGCAGAGCTTCCTGGAGCGTTTGGAAAGTTTGGCAGTGCAGGTGGGCACTTGGGACTGGAGAGAGCGCAGAGCCTCTGAAATACCTGAGAGCCTCTGAAATACCTGAGAGCCTCCTCGGGCGTGCAGATGCCTCTGGAAGTGCAGCCTTAGGTGTTTGTGTTTGCTCTGCCTTCCTTCTCCTGCTTATCCAAACAAAGCACGGAAGCGCTGGCGTCACTGGGCTCGGAGTCGGAGGGAATAAAATAACATCTGTGCAGGGAATGGGGCCCGAGTGTCCCGGGAGGAGGGAACCCACGGGGAGGGGATGAGGCAACGCTGCACCCAAACCTCTCTAAGACCTTCAGCTGTGCTGTGCTGGGAGGGCTTTCCCTGTTTCTATACATGGAATAAAAAGGAAGGACCAGCATTAAGGGGAGAGCGTGGCAAATCCTGGTGCTGCTGGTGCCTCTGGGAGGGGGCAGAGGTGCAGCATCATGGAAAGCTCTGCTCTCACCTGTCTCCAGCAGCTTTCCTGCCTCGCAGCTGGTGCTGTAGCCTTTATCATCCTCCTAATGGTGCCAGCTGGTCTGCAGGAAAAAACGTTGGCAGCAGGGAATGGTTCAGGGCACGGAGTTGGGTGCTTTTATTGAGGAGCTGCCTCATGCAGGGTGTGCAGTGTGTGTGTGTCAGAAACAAAGTGGAAGCAACTGGGAAATGTAAAAAGTACTCCTGCAGCAGACCCTGACACAGGAAATCGCTCAGGGCCGAGCCAGATGGAAGCTGCTGATGAGAATTTGAGTTTCTGAGTCCTGAGGCAGATGGTGAACGCTTTGAAAGGACGCTTGCTTTCAGAAAAATCTGCTGTGCATACGACTCCAGTGAGCAAACCCTGCCCCTGCCATGGCTGGGGATTATCAGGCCGGTGGCTTGGAATGCCCTGTAAGTGCTGTCCTCCGAAGGAGGGCTCGCACTGCAGTTTAGTGACTGTGCAGAGATAATGGTGAAATGTGTCACTTGGGCCAGGAAAGTTACAGATAAGGGCCTGTGGGAATGCTTCTGTTGATAAATATGAGGTTATTCTCTCAAAATGGGAGCGTACGAGTGAAAACTAACATCAGATTGGCAAGAAAGAAATCTTTAATTATTGTTTTGTAAGTAATGGAAAGAGCTAAAAGAGGATGTGTCCTGCAGCTCTCGTTTGATTGACTTTGACTTTTTCTTTCTGCTTTGGGGTGCTTGGGAGAATTATTGTTCTTTTGCATCAATCTATGGCTCATTTGTAGCTTTAATATAGAAAATAATGCTTAGACTGAAGCCTTTAATATGCTTTACTTAACCCAAAGTAGTGGTGATGTTACCTGGTGTCAGACCTCTTTTTTTTTTCTTTATGTCTCTTATCTTGTCCTTATACACAAATTCCCAACATCACCTGTTGCCTTGTCATCCCTGCTGGAATTCCTTCCTTCCTGCTCGCCTTTTTTCCCATTGTTGTGCCTTCTCAGTCTTGCCTGTTAAGTTTTTCTTGCCATGACTGGTGGGTGTTGGTTTCTCCATCAATCCATCGCCTTCCTGGTGCTTCTTTGTCCAAGAATCTTAGGTGGAGAAGACTTGAGAACCTACTTTATTTCCTCCTGTCTGAGCCTGGTGTATCTTGTGGGTTTGGTTTTTGGTAGTTTTTTTTCCTTCTATAGATTGATGTCTGAAGTCTCCAGTGTGAAGGGTAAATGGTTTGACTCAAACTGGTTGCAAAAAAAAGTGGTTTGTGGCTTTTTTTTTTTTTAAATTTTGGAGTTATTTTGGCTTCTGTTTCCAATGAGAGTTAGTCTGTAGAAGGTGTGTGTGTTTGGTGTGGCAGTATCCAGCTCTGTCCTTCCCCGCCAGCCTGTCAGCAAGGCCTCCGTAGCTGCTGACAGTCTGTGTCCCACCTCTCTGTCACCTCTCTGTCACCTCCACTGGGCTGTTCTGCACTTTTTTGGTGCTGCTCGCTGGCAGTTGGGCATGAAGGAACCAAACATCTTGTCCTAGACTTCCCAGGCCTTGGCAGGAGCGTGCACAGGAGCAGCTCAGGATTCCTGGAGTGCTGGGACTGCCTCACAAACACCTGGCATTGACTCCTTTCTGAAGTTAATTTAGTGATGCGTGACAAAGCAGTGGATGAAGATCCTTTTTCCAGAGATTTCAGTCCCTGAGCTTTTTTTGGTGAAAAAACTGTTGTCCTTTCTCCCAGGGAAGTGGCTGGAGATGGGAACAGATATTTTTTGTGGTGCAGAGGTATTTCTTGGACAGTAGCTTCCATAGTGTGTGAGTCACACGGGACAAAACACCAACCCCAAACTTTCTGATGCAGAGCCAGATATTCTTTTGGTATTTATTGCACTACACTTTGTTTATTTGTATTTGTTAGTCATGTTCTTGAGCGTTTGACTCTACCTAAGACTCTAAAAGGATTAAAAAAGCACATTAGATGCTTCTCTGGATAATAGGGACATCTGCAGTTAGATGGGATTGCTTTAATACTGAGCATTTCTGCCCTGAAGAGCTCCAGGAGGTGCTCATGGCTGAGGGAGTTTTTTAATAAATGATTTATAATTTTTTTATAAATTATGATTTTTTTTCATCTGTCTCTGAAGTGCTGATTATGGGAATTGGACATTGGATTCTGTCTGGTCTCGTCTCTCTCCTGCTGATTCCCAGTTTTGGGATGCTGATGGAGGTGGTGCTTATGCAAGATGATGGCAAAGGCTTGGTTAAACCAGTGCTGCAGCCACAAACTGGGGATGGGATCCCATCAGGTGGTGCAGTCCCCATCCCTGGAAGCATCCAAAACACCTGTGGATGTGGCACTTGGGACATGGTCTGGTGGTGACCATGGTGCTGCGTTGATGGTTGGATTTGATGGTCTTGGAATCATTAAGGTTGGAAAAGACCTTTAAGATTAGCAAAGACTTTTGGGGAAAAATCTCCCAGACTTTCTTTGAGAGTCAGTTGAGTCGTCAAGGAGCGACTAAAGTATCTTGCTTTGAGCTCTGCGGGGTGGGAATTCTTATTCCCAAAAAATAAAGACTGGATATAGCCAGATCAGCACATTTTAGGAGAGACTTGAGAGAATGACTCAGTTATGGTGCTGCTGACATTGTTGGAAGTTTTGTGTGGGTTCAGCTCTGGTTTGATTTTGTAGTTGAATGTGCTCTTGAAATGATTTATTAACAGATTTTTATCAATCACTTGTGTTGCAGAGGATAAATTCTGTTTATTTACTGGGCTGTGATGAGTGATTGAACTGCTTCAGATTTTTGCCTTAAACACAGAAAGTACAGTTTGGGCTTCCCACAACAGCTGCAGCTTCCACAGTTAGAGCACACGAAGGTGAACGTGTTCTTGGCTGAAAACCAGGAGTTTTAATACTTTTAGGGCTTGAATATTTGAAATATTGGGATAACTGCAAGCCATTAGAGTCTGGGTGTGCTACCATCTATAACACAGCGTGCTGATCTGGGAGCTGTTCTTAAGTAAACTTTGAAGACCAGGAGGTCATCTATTACATTTGTAAGATGCTGTCTTGATGCTTCCATAACATTTACATAAAAAGTGCGGAAAATATAAAAACAGTTTTGTGGGGGGGAGCTGGAATAATTGCATGCCAGCTTAGGTGCTGAGGGGATGGGTAGTGACAGCATTGCGAAATGCCCAGATAAATATAGTGGAAAGTAAGATACTGGTGATTATTAATGAAGTCTTGAGTTGTATAGTTGTTTCCCTCTCTCCACACCTGCACATGGCAGGGTTTGTGTTGTTACCTTTGCGTGCAGCAGCCTCTTGCTCTTGGGCCACTCATGGTTTTTAATCAGTTTTTAAACTGGTTTTCTCCAGACCCTGCTGGAGGCTGCTTAGCAAGAGCAGCCAGTTAGGTTCCTCCAGGAAAATGGCACAAATGCTCTCCCTGCCTTTTCCAGCACAGCTGAGCAGTCCTGGTGTGTCAGAGGATGCTTGCACCAAGCTCACCCAGTGCAAATGTGTGATGATTTCTATATCACAAATGAGCTGGTTTGCTGGGCATGAATTGAGTGTGCAGTGTGCTGGCTGTCATTAGTTTGGTTTTTTAATAGCTCTGTTTTGAGGCAGAGAATCCTGCAGGTGGAGAGGAATTGAATAGTTGAGAAATAACCACTAATTTTAGATTAATGCAGTACTTTTTCAGCGAGGGAAACATGTTTTAAGGTGAAAGTTATGCTGTCCAGTCTAGCACAAACTTGTGCTGCCTGTTGGAGCTTTCCAAACAGAGGCACTGGAGCAGATTTTGGGAATCATGGCAGGGAAATGTCCCCTTAAGCTGCTGTTCCCAGCGGAGCAGGGACAGCATGGATCTGCTCCTTAGCCAGGAGCTGGCTCTGCCCTCCTGCTCTGCCCTCCCTGGCTGCCAGCGGGCGTGTGCTGGGTGCTAATGCCTCACCCCTTTTCAGGGAATTCTCGGATTGATGCTGGGAAAAGAACCTGCCAAAAAGGAGGAAAGAATAATGAATATACTCTTTTTTTTTATAGCTGAGGTTAGTGAGTTACTGCTGGGTTAGTGGCACCTTAGCCACCCTCCTGGCATTAATATGTGACCATCAGGGTGTTTTTAAAATATATTTTCCTTGGATGATTATGCTTGGGAAGGAAGGAGTTATGGCTTTGAACTATTCTGAATTAACAAGGGCGATTTTGAGGCTCAGGGCAGTGAGGGAAGTAGGTATTATAAAGGTTATTGCTGATGTGTTTCTGTAGGCTCAGCGGTGCCTTAGCAGTGGGGAACCAAGTTCTCACCTGGGAAATCCTGTGTACGTCTGGGATCGGTTACTGGGCTGCATCAACTTTAAAATATTAATTTATTACAATATATATATTAAAAAATCGTTGATTAATTTAAATAATAATAATTTAAGGAAAGAGTTGGTCTTGATGATCCTTGTGGGTCCCTTCCAACTCAGAATATTCTGCAATTAGACTAGAAAAGGCTTTAGAATTATTAAACAAACCTATGCTAAAGTGGATCGTGTGAATATACATGTAGGTTCTTATTGTGCCAGAATTATGGAGCTCAGTGTCTGGAAGCAGAGATTTAGGGTGTCCCTCTGCTCTGGTTTTCCTGACTTCCCAGAAGTCTGTACATTTATGGAGTAAAACGTGATGCTGGGTCTTTAATGAATAGTGGGATCATATCAGTTACTTTTCATTATTTCTTCCAGAATGAATGTAAAAATCGGTGTGGGTTCAAAGGATTGCCCTGAGGTGGGGAAAAATAGGATTACAGGGATATGAGCTCTCTCTGAGAGCTGCCCCAGTGCTGGTGGAAGGGGCTGGTGCTGAGAGGGAGCCGGACAGTGACCCTTTGTTAGGGCCAGTGGCCGAGCCAAGTCCGCTGGAAGCGGCCCGGAGCATGTGATTGCCCCTGGTTTGGAGAAAAAACAATTTTTCCCTGTTTTTGCAAAATGCTGCTCTTTTAATGCATTCAGTGCTGTTTGACTCGCTCCCATGGTGACGTTTTCCCCCTGATTCCGGTGTGAGGTACAAATTCAGGAAAAGCGTCGCCCGTTTCCCATTTCTGGTTGTTTCAGGAGAGAGGGGAGAAGTGTTGGTGGGTCAGGCTGGGGCTCTCAGCAGGTCATTCCTCTCTCTGGGTGTCCTTTTGAGGAAAGAACGTGCTCCTCAGGGATTATTTGAGTTGGGGTCTGTTCTCTTGCTGTTGCAGACAGCCCAAAAGACTGAGAGACAAATAAGGCGATGGCAAAGAAAAATAAATTGAGTAAGTTTTGGTGTTCAAAAAGCCCCAAATTCCTTCACCTTTTTTCTCCCATTCCAGAAGCTTTCCTGAGAAAGCAACAGAGGAATTTTGATTTTGTTTTCCCTTGTAGAAATCCTGAGGAGGAAGAACAGTAGGAAATGAAAGCATCTTCCCATCACCTCATTTCCTCCTTGCTTTAGGCTCTTTGCTCTGCATCATCAGCTTGGTGTTGCAGTGAATTGTGTCGTTTTTTTCCCTGTTTCCGCAGCAGTGCGAGAGGAGTTTCAGCGTATTGAACCTGATTTTTATAGTGACTGAAATGCCCATTAAAATCGAGCTGTGCCATTAAGCTCACTGCTGCAGTAATGCTTAGTGAAAGACACCCTCTTTAATGTTCTGCTCCATGCAATAGGAGCTTCCTGCCATGGCAAGAGAGAGGCTTGAAGAAGCAGGGGGCTGATGCCTCAAGGATGTTCACAGGGAGCTCTGTGGCCTCCTGCAGCCCCAAATTGGCCCTGTGGGGGCTTTGACATCATTTGTGTGGGTTTAGCATGGAGCACTGGGTTGGGAAGGACTTCAGGCTTTCTGAGTCTCTTTCACAAGCTGGGTTTAAGATTGGGCTTGTGGCACTTGGGGTGTTGCACCTGTGTGTGTGTGTTGGCTGGACTGAACTAAATCATGAGAAGTTTCACCTCAGCATAAGGAACCTCTTTGCATGAGGGTGGCAGAGCTCTGGGACAGCTGCCAGGGAGGGTGTGGAGTCTTCCTCTCTGGAGACATTCCCAACCCACCTGGATGTGTCCCTGTGTCCCCTGCTCCAGGTGACCCTGCCGTGGCAGGGGGGATGGACTGAGTGGTCTCCAGAGGTTCCTTCCAACCCCGAGTGTTTTGGGATTCTGTGGCTGGATTTGGGACTTCTCCTGAGGCTGTCCTTGCTGTCGATGGAGTTGGTACCATCCTTGTGGTGCTGAGCAGGCTGGACCCGGGGCAGTGCTGGCTGAGGATGGCAGTGCTGCTGCGAGGGAAGGGGCAGGGATGGAGGAACATCAGCCAGGATGGGGCGTGGAGCTGCAGCACTGCCAGTTCTGGTCACTGCTCCTCTCCTGGGGGACCTTGGCTGCGGGATCCGGCCTGACTCGTGGCCAGCCCATGCACAGCTGATGCTCTGCCAGCACTGACCGTAAGCTGGATGAGTTCCTCCTCCCCTCCAGCCTTTAACTCTTGTCCTTCTCCTGCCCAGCAGACCCCTGGGTGTGTTTTCTACATAGCAGTGCTGAAGGCTTTGCAGATTTTCTAAAAACCACGTGTAGAGGCAGTTTTGAATTTTGCTGAATTCCAAGCACTGAAGTCCTTTCTGGAGGCACACGTGGTGAGCACAGCTGATGCTCAAATGCTGTCCTTGCCTTCCTGGAGGATGGTGCCTGTAGCCCCACCAGAGCAAGAGCCAAGTTACGGCTCCTTAGTGGCCCCCAGCGAAATGCAGGAGGGCTGAGGGAATGTCAGAACTCACTTACTTTGTGATTCTGAGTTGCCACAAGACAGATGCCAAAACATCTGCCTCTGGATAATGTTTTGTGTTAGTCTGAATCAGCATCTTGCTTTTTGTGCAAGAGCCAGCGTTAAGAGCTCGGGGTGATGTGATTACTCCCTGCATCCAGGGTGTTTCACTTAATGGACTTCTTAATATTAAAAATCAATTTGGATGTTCTTGATTGTGCTTCTTGTTAGCTGTGCATTATGGCACATTAATAATGCTGTTAGAGTCAATGATGATGTAATATATATATTTCTTAGCACTAGTTTCAGCTTTATACCCTCAGTACTTCGTGGTGAGGTGCTCTGAATACAGATAAGCCAGAAGTGGTGGGGAGAGCTGTTAAAACAGTGAGTGAGCATCTTACTTCATTAGCTCCCTAAAAATAAAGTGTCTGCCTTGAAAGGCGGGAGGGGGGAAAGCAAGAAGCTGAACTTGTTTCTTAGAAATCTTGCCTTGGTCCAGAACTCTTCATTTCACAGAATCATTTGAGTCGGAAAAGACTTCCCAGACTGTTGAGCCCAAGCTGTGCCTGATGCCCACCTTGTCCCCAGCCCAGAGCCCTGAGTGCCACGTGCAGGCCTTCCTGGGACACCTCCAGGGATGGGGACTCCAACCCTCCCTGGGCAGCCCCTTCCAGTGCCTGACCACCCTTTCCATGGGGAAATTCCTGCTGATGTCCAGCCTGAACCTCCCTGGGTGCAGCATTCCTTCTCATCCTGTCCCTGTTCCCTGGGAGCAGAGCTGGACCCCTGGCTGCCCCCTCCTGTCAGGGAGTTGTGCAGAGCCACAAGGTCCCCCCTGAGCCTCCTTTGCTCCAGGTTTTATTTCTTTGTGTTTTTTAATGAGTGCAGGAAGGACAAGTGAGCGTCTTGCTGTGTCCTACTGGAGCTCTGCCCGCAGGACTCGGCAGCGGGGTGGTTGCACTTCTGGAAGGCACCAGGCCTCGAGTTTGGGATTGTTCTGGATTTATTGAGTTTCCTCAGCTTATTCATTCCTGTTGGGCAGTGATTGATGAACATACTGCTGCCCTTGCCATCTGTTGTGAAACCTGAGGTGCCTGCTTTGGTGGCCCTTCGCTTTGTGTCCTCACTTTGGAAGAGGAGAGGCGGGCTGGCCTTGCAGGGATTTTCAGGCTGAGGGCTTCCAGAGTCTGGTTTAGGATTCTCTCACCCTCAACGGGTGTCCTTTGTAGTCAGGGAGAAGAGGAATTTCCAGAGGAACCCACGTGTGTGTCAGGGATTTGCTGCTCACTTAGAGGAGGAGTCAAAGGAACTGTCTCACCTTTGTAAGGGAAAGTGATGATAAATCCTTTCTATCTACTTGAACTTGTGGGATTTAGGCTAATCCTGTGATAAAAGTCACGTTCATGGATTTAATCAATAAGATTAGAGCATCACTGGATGGGAGGAACCACAAGCTGGATTTTCTCCTTTAGCTGGGTGGTAACTGTCCAGGTCTAAGAATTTCTCCAGGTTTGTCCTCTCTTCAGGAAAGGAATTTTTTGGGAATGTTTGGGTAACAGAAAAGCTAAAATATTGAGGAAGAACTCTGAATCAAGCTTGATGAGACCAGGAATGACAAAACCCGAGGTGAGGGCGAGAAGATCTACCCTTGGTTAATGCACACATGAAATAATTGTCTTTAGCAGTTCTCAGGTGCAACTCTGACTCCAACACTGCTGTTTTCCTTTTGCTTCTCCATTAGCCTCAGCTGTAGAAATTAAAAACTCCTCTGGGTGTGAGTAGCAGAGGACTGAGGAATCTGCCTGAATACTGAGATCAGCCACTTTCATTTTAGGGAAAACAGGAGGAAAACCTTCAGCTGTCTTTTAATACCAGAGAATTTACAAGAGACTTTGCTTTCACCTCTGCAGTTTCAGTTTGCTTTTATTGAAAAAGCACAGTTCGGATTTAGGGATTTTTTTTTTAAAGTGTAAAATAAAGCTGATAATGTGTTAAATGTAGTTTGGTTTGTTTCAGGAGTTTAGAATGATTAACACAACCTTTGAAGCAAAGTCATACCAGGGAATATTACTCTGTAACATCTTTATGGCATCTTAAGATATCTCACCTGTCATACAGTCAGAAAAAGCTTTTTCAATATGAATTGATGTTACCTTTGTTTGATTTTTTTTTTTTTCCTTTTTTCCCCACCTCTGTCAAATCTAATTCTTCTAGTGTTGGCCTCCTCGTTCTTGCAGTGTGTGCAGATTAACGAGTGCAGCTCAGAGGTGTTTGTTTTCTGTTCTTTACCAGCAAGTGGGGCTTTGGTGCAATTACTGTAATGCCCTGTTCATTGTTCCTTTGGTTGTCAACTCTTGGAGTTGAAAAAATGGTTCTTTCTGTGCCCACCTTTAATCCTTTGCTGTTGGCACTTCAGGATTCCTGTGTGGATGTTGGATTTTTTTTTTAAATTAAGCAAAACACCAGTTAAAAAAAAACCTTAAAAAATGGGAAGTTATACCTCAGGTTTTTAAATATTTTAAATGATAACTCAGGATACAGTTTATGAGACAAAATGCAAACATACCAGTTTCATGCTTTACTCCTCCAAATTTTGTCTTTGCCTTTAATTAAAGCCTTGTCGTTTGCTCCAATCAAACATTTTCTGTCACAACATCTTTTGATGTCGCCGTACATAAAAAAAAATTCCTGTGAGAAGGGAGTTCTACCTTACGGGGGAGTTTGTGGTGTAGTTCAAGCCTTGCTTTGTAATCACAGGGGTGGAATGCACTTTATAGTTATTTTGGTTGCTTGCTTCACCATCTGTCAGTGCTGTTGGAAGCCAGAAATGAGATTTATTTTGTCTCGCTGACATATTTTTCACACTTATATATATTTTTGATGATAAATCACCCCTCCCTGGCTCCTCAGTCAGCTGAGGTCAGTGGGAGCTGCCGTGGGCAGTAATTACCATTTGATGGCTGTTTGTCATCTTCTGTCGCAAGAATTGGCCATTACACTGCAGCTCCTGGTGCATGACCTTCCCTCTTGTGACAGACACCACTTCAGCACTCTTGGGCATAAATTTTGGTGCCTTTTATTCATAGCTGCCTTTGATCCCGAGTGTTTTTCCACTTAAATGTTGGCGAAGTGCTCAGCTGAAGTGTGAATTGAGTACAGGGCTGGTTTTTAATCTGTTAGAATGCAGATTTTTCCTGGCTGGGATGTCTGCTGTGAGTCACTGAAGTTGCTTGTCGGGGTCCTGGAGGTGGGAGACTGTCCTTGGATGCATTTTTGGATGTGTGAACATCCCAGGGGCCTCCTGATTGAGCTGTGAGCGTTGAGCTCTGAGTGAACACCCAGAGGATGGATTTCCTTGTGTTGCGCTCCAGCCACGCGAGTTTGGAGGAGTTAGGACTGTGCAACTCTGTTCTCCCTGCTATGCACAAAAGCTGAAATGAGAATATTCCTGGGGAGTGATTCCAAGCAGGCTGTCCCACGTGCTGTGTGTTCACCACTGTGCTCATCCCTCTGCTCAGAGCAGTTTGAAATGCTCGTTTTTGCTGATGTGTTTCTCAGAGCCCCCTTCTCCTGCAGAACAGCTTTCATGGCTTTCACGTCCTGTGCCAGATACCTGGGAGGAAGGGTTTATCTCTCTTTAATAATGACAAAATTAAGGAAAACATTAAAGTGGGGATTCCCTTGGCTTGTTTTGATGTCAATAAAAACATTGTTACTTTCTAAAAGCTTCATTTAAAGACTGGTGATATTTATTGGTCTCTGCAGTGCGCCTGACCTTTGTTCTTTTTACCCTGTGGTGTCCTTTTATTCCATTAATAATGTTCCACCTTGTACTGTGTTTCCCAACCTGCTTTTCCATGGTTTTTTTTCCTATTTGTGCACTCAGATTTATTTATTTACCTGTAACACCTGCAGCCTGTCAAGCGAGAGGAGTTCTGCAGAGAAAAGGACCCAACCAGCCTGTTATGGATTTATTTATTGGTGGTAATTTTGTCAGCTGGAATTCCAGGAGTTCTGGGGAGAACAAGCAGCGATTCCTGGAGGCTGGAGGTGGAGGCAGCACTGGGCTCTGTGCCCCCATCCTCGTGCTGGGATTAGACCTTCCCTGCTGCCCACTGGGATGTTCCCAGCGTGTGAACTCGGGGCTAAACCGATTATCAGCTCTGGGGTCAAAGCAGTGGTTTTTTCTCCAGTTACCAGTTCTTAGAGATGTGATTTGTGGTGTTGATCTGCTGTGTAATGCAGGCTCTTGCCTGCTGCTTAGGGCTGCTGGGATGGGAGAGAGCTGGGCAGGTAAGGGAGGTGTTTCCTGGATGCCGTCTCTCATTGCTTCATTTATAGCTGTGCCGTAGGGTTTGAGTTTGAGGGGTTTTTTGGGAGTGCTTTGTTACCTGTGATGGGTGGGGAACGTGTTGTGGGTGCTCCGTGAACGCTTGGTCTGACAATCTCCTGGGAGAGTCACACGTCACTTATCCAGGTCTTTCTGTTGCAATAAAATATCCCCGAGTCCTGCCCTGGAAACTGCAGCAGAAGGAGAAGCAGCGGTAATCTGAGGGGTGGTAGGAAGTTGGGAGGTAATTATTTTGTTCTAAAACCACTTTTGCTTCCTGAAGAGTTAGGACAAATGGTGAGAAATTCTGATTTTCAGGTATTACTGATCCCCATTGGAGGGAGGAGCTGCTCAGTTGCAAATTGAGGAAGAAACTTCTGTGGGATCACCTTGCCTGAATTCCTTAGCTTTAACCTTGTGAATATTGGAGTCGTTGCCTTTGGTCCTTGGTACCTGAAGATTTTTTTTCTCCTACAGAGAGTTTACTCCATATAAAACACTAAAATTTGGCTTTAGGAGTTGTAACTGTTTTGTTTTTCACATCACGAGTATTTTTTTCCCAACCAAGCCTAGTTTGTAGCATCATTTGTCAGATGAATTTGTGGGCATTGCCAGTCTCAGTGCTCAAGAGTGTCCAGGTTTTCTTTTGGGAAGGGTTAGGGAGGAGTGGTCTTGGAGTTACTGTTGTTTTTGGTTGTAATTTATTATACAGTGGGTTGATGCAGTTGCCTCTGGCACCCAGAAATTCTGAAATCATATTTTTCAACATCCTATGCCTGCAGTAAATGAGTGAAGTGACTGAGAAATCATCCTTTAATATTAGTGTGGCAATTTGAGTTTCCTAAAGATGCTTTGGAAGTTTTCTGTGTGTTGAGCTGATGGGGGAAGACAGAGCAGTTCATTGTAGAACTGCCTAAAATTGACACAAAGTGCTGGAAGGCTGGCAAATCCAAGAAAAATTGAGTGTATTGCCATGAAGAAGCACGTTATAAACAGAGTGAGGGACAGCTTTAGGGAGTGAACTTGCAGGGGTTGTTTTGTTACAAGGGGGAATATTCATGGATTTCAGAACTCGGCTGAATTTTTATAGGATTTAAAAAAATTTTTTTTTAGAGAAATATTCAGAGTGGCACCAATGAGTAATAAAAGCAATTAGGTGGGGAAACACCTGGAATTGTGTTGCCTTGCCTGTACTAACAGCAGTGTTTCCTCTGTCCAGCTCTCTACAACTACGATGCCAGGGGGCCAGATGAGCTTTCCTTGCAGATCGGGGACACCGTGCACATACTGGAAACATATGAGGGTAAGAGGATTTTTTGGGGGGGAATTGCATTCCTTTTCTGTTTGTGACCTCCTCGTGCTGCCGAGCGATGAACTGGAAGTTGAAGCAAATGAAGGCACGTGTGGTTGATGAGCTGGTGAATAAGTACTGGGTTTTTCTGGGGAAGAAGAGTGTTCTCACGGCTGGATTTGTATGGATCAGTTGTAGCATCTCTCCCATGTTAGAGAAGTGAGAGATGCTTTTTGGGAACCCTTGGGTAATGCAAAAGAACCTGCTACTGAAAGAAGTTTAATCTGAATTTGAAAGTCACCTGGGTCCTAAATTATTTCTGTGTCTCTTCTAAGATGGGTGTTAGGGCTGTGCACTGATTTCAGGCTTTTCCTGAAGGTGAAACTCTAGAAACATCACCTGTATCAAAATCCTTCCTCCCTGATCCGTGTAGGAGGGAATCTGAATGCCGAGTTTGATAATCAACAGGATGTGGAAATTGTCTCAACATTTTCAGCTCTTAATCCAAGCAAAATAAAACTCTTTCATTACATCCTGGAGCTGAAATTTTATGGCATGTTGCAGTTTGGGAAGGTGTGGGGAACATAGAACTAAACTCTGTACCACGTTTTGTTTTGTGGAAACATGATTTATATATAAATATATTGATTTAATATATTGCTTTAATTTGCTTCTCTAGACATTGATCTTTCAGTAGATCTGTGTGATA
Organism: Struthidea cinerea; assembly: GCA_013397865.1. Classification (NCBI taxonomy): domain Eukaryota; kingdom Metazoa; phylum Chordata; class Aves; order Passeriformes; family Corcoracidae; genus Struthidea; species Struthidea cinerea. The sequence goes on from VZTI01000220.1 coordinate 1,226,999, forward strand.
AGTTAATTTTAGTTATTGGCTTAATTGGATTTTTTTTTTTATTATTTACTGAAACAAACAAGGCTATTTCAGCAAGAGCTGATCATCACTGTGAAGTGGTTTTTTTGAATTTTCTCATTATTCCTGGGCTGGCCTTTTCTTGGAGCTCAGTTTGCTGCTGCATTGCCAAGTTTGACTCCAATCTTTCCACTCTCTGACGTTGCATGCTTTTAATAAAACCCCTAATAATGCAGCGATTTTAAATGCAAATGGAACGATTCAAATATTGCACAGCTTTGTACTTTTATATATAAATAGATTTATTTAATGGATGTGGGAGAAGCTCTGAGCAGGGAATGTGAAACCCTCTCAAATGCTGACTGCTGCCAGCTAAGTGGGACAGTGGGGATGAGTCACTTTTCCCCTGGACTGGAATAATAGGAAGACCTTCACCCTCTCGGGGCTTGGAGCACATGGGATGAGTTCATGTGAAAAGAAATGCAAATTCCAGTCCTCCCAAGCACTGACTGCTCATTCCCTGCCTGCTGAGATGGGGATTTAGGTGCTGTAACTCTTATCTCTCTTGTTTACGGAGCTGCCATGATTAGGGGGTTATTGGAGTTGTTTGATCTTTCTTTCCAGGATAGAATTTGTGTGGATTGTGCCCCCGGGAGGTTTTGTGCCATAAATTTCCAGGTGTGTGCCTGGGACGCACCTGCCCGTGCCAGGCTGAGGTGGGAATGGGCCCATCCAAAGGAAAACCCTCTAATTAAGTAATCCTGGGTCAGAAGAGTTGTTTTTGAAGCCTTTTTGCGGAGCATCTGGGATTTTGCCTCTCCAAGGTCTCCCCCTTTTCCCTGTGGGAAGAACAGTCGGCTTTTTTCATGGATGGAGTAGACATTCTGCTCCTCCCATCCTGCTGTAAATTTGATACTGTTTTAAATCAGTTTTCTGCAACAATTCCTAAGTTGAGAGTAGTTTTGAAGACTGATCTGTGTCTTTGAAGTGGTAGAAATTAGTTGTTTTTTTGATTTTTTTTTTTTCTCTCTGAATCTGCATTGCCAAGAAGAGCTCACAGGAAATCCTTGCTCAGTTGGGCTCTCTGCAGAAGAGAGAGGTGAGGAGTTGGGAGGGCTCAGTCTCGCATCCCTGCTCTGGAAGATCTGTTTTTAGGGCAGGTGTAGGATATCTGTTGCCACCATGTCCTGGAATGGATTGCTGAAACGAACCTTGACCCAGTGTTTAAAAGAATATTTCCTTTTTTGCCCGTGAGTTGAACTTATTTTGGAATTTGTTTTTACTACTAAAAAACTTGATGCGTTGCATTCTAATTATGGAATTTTCTTTTCTCTGAAATGCAGAAAAATTGCATAGAATGAATTCAATGTGCAGATCCTGCAAAGTTTCAGTCTTGGTGAAAACATCTCCTATTTTTATAGGAGTGAGGAGGTTGGAAATGAATGTGCACGTTTCATGATAAATGTTAAATTTGTGTTCTTCCAGGAACCAAAGTAAAGATGAAGCCACTTTTTAGACTAAAATAAAATCAGGTTTTTTTCTTTTAGGAAGTATTTTAGTTTAGTTTTCAGTTAGAAAACTTTCTCTGTCCTTCTAATCTGAGCCTCAGAGGAAAAGTCAAGCAGGAAAGCCGTAGGAATTCCTAAATATCCTTCTCTGCAGAAGGCTTTTGTAGCAGATACCCTAAAACCCAAGGATTTACCACATTCTGGATTGTTACTTTCCAGATCTTTATTGTCTTAATTCTGTTTCTTGACATTATTTGATGGAATGGGCAGGTGGAACCCTGTGATCAATAAATGCGGCTCATTAAGGGGAATAGCTGGGAAATGTAACAGAAAATCAACCTCAAAAGCAGGGTTGTGTGCTGGAGCTTCAATTAATTTCTAGTGCTGCTGTGAGAAGGGAATTTGGCTTCCCAGATGGGGATTTGCACAGAAGTTATTCTTGGTATTACAGGAAAGTTCAGTTTTTGGGGCAGTTTTTTTGTTTGTTTGTTTTTCTGTGCAGTGGAACTGTGTCAAAAATGGATGCGTTGTTCGAGGGTAACCACAGCAAATTCTTGAGTGTCTTCTGCAGCTCCGACAGAGACACAAATATTTCCTTGGTCTCCTCTTAGCTGAGCATTTCCTTGGATGCACGTTTCCAGCTGTTCCGTGATGTTTGTGTAGGGCAAGGTCTGCTCTGGAACGGCTCCAGCAATGAGGAGTCCACAGATCTGTGCCAGGGTCACCTCCTTCCCAGGAGAGGAATTCCTGGAATCCCCCAATGTTTTGGGCTGGAAAGGGCCTTAAAGCCCATCCAGTGCCACCCACTGCCATGGGCAGGGACACCTTCCCCTATCCCGGGCTGCTCCAAGCCCCAGTGTCCAGCCTGGCCTTGGGCACTGCCAGGGATCCAGGGGCAGCCACAGCTGCTCTGGGCACCCTGTGCCAGGGCCTGCCCACCCTCCCAGAGAACAATTTCTCCCCAATATCCCATCCATCCCTGCCCTCTGGCAGTGGGAAGCCATTCCCTGTGTCCTGTCCCTCCATCTCCTGTCCCCAGTCCCTCTCCAGCTCTCCTGGAGCCCCTTTAGGCACTGGAAGGGGCTCTGAGCTCTCCCTGGAGCCCTCTCTTGTCCAGCTGAGCACCCCCAGCTCTGCCATGTTTTTGGGGAGTTGGTTAGAGATGGCTTCCCGTGTTTAAGTGACGCTGCCCTGATCTGAGCACGTTGGTGGCCAGACCCAGCGCCTCCAGTTGAACCAGTGAGAGCTGCATTGCAGAGCGGGCTCCCTGCAGAGCTCCGGGCTGGATACCCAGCGCCAGCTCCCCGCAGGGAGGAACCTGTTTGGACCTGCCCGGCCACATCCGGACCTCTGCGAGGAGCAGGAGGGCAGCCAGCTCTCCCAGGCGGGTTTTGGCTGCTCTCTTCTCCACGATCCTGGGAGCTCTGGCTGCAAAACTTCGGGAAGCAGAGGTTCTTCCGTGGGGGGCTCTCTTTGCTGCGGGGCTTTTGTTCCACAGGTGCAGTGGGATGTCCTGGGGCAGCACAGGAGGTGGGCTGGGAGAAGAGAGAATGATTGTTTGTTCTTCAGTTTGTGCAGTGCGTCTGATCAGCGTTCTGGAGTTCAGCAGTTTAAACTCCAGGACTTCAAAATGTTGGTTTATTCGTCTAAAACGGTGGGAATTTCATTTTTTTTATTAGGGTTGGAATCCGTGCCTGGATTTCAGCCAGTGGAGTTTAACACAGGCAGAAATGCTTTGCCTCCTTTGCACCTGAGCGAAACTGGGAGTGCTCATTTTGGCAGCAGCTGGATGTTCCTCGGGAAGCAGTGGGAATGGCTCTGTGTGGTGGCTACAGACACCGGGTTTAAGGAGGTGGCACTAACCAGCCCCAAGCACTGCAGTGAGGAGGTGGTGAATCACTTTGGCTCGTGCTGCAGGAGAGCAGACTGAAAAACCCCGTGTGCTCGAGCCTGTAATTTGGATTTCTGGTCCCAGAGTGTGCATAATGAATTTATCAGCATGTGTTGGTTTCGTGGAACTCTCCTCCCTGTTCTCAGGACTGGGACTGCAGGTTTTATTCCACATCTGCTTTGTGCTCTCCCCATCCTCCCCCAGACAGGGATGCTTTGCTGTACAAACCCCTCTTTGCAGGGCTGGAGGGGTGGATGTTGCATCCAGGCTCAGTTCTCCAAATGCTTTTGTATTTTGATGTGTGACTGCTAAATTCCAGAGTATTCCTGTTTTCTGGTGAGATGGCTGACAGCTGAGAACTTGGGTTTGTGGAATTGCAATGAGTTTTGAAATGGAACTAGTCAAGCAACACATTTTTGTTAAGTTAAGGCTCTTAAGTTGGTTTTGTTTGTGTTGGTGAATTAGTAATTAAAATAAAATGCATGGCAATTAAGCACATCATGTCAGCCACCATCTCTGTCGTGCTCTTCTCTCCATCATCGCTCTGATTTTATGGCTTCCAGGGTGACTTGTTTTATCTGGGGTATTAAGCCTGTGGAAAACTGAAGTTCAGGTGGGATGTGCAGGGCTGAAGCATGATCAGAAGCCACCTTAGGGTGCTGCTGAGCTGGGAAGGAGCAGCTGGGAGGTGCCATAGATGAACTTTTTAATGCTTCTTCCCTTTTTTCTCCCTTAGGTTGGTACAGGGGCTATACACTGCGGAAGAAATCCAAGAAGGTGAGAGATGCTCATTTTTTCTCTTGGAATAAGGTGGATTTTTGGCACTGGGTGTGTGGGTTTGTGGAGGTCTCTGGTGCTGATGGAGCTGGATCCCAGCTGTGCTCTGGTCCCTGCTGCTCTGTGTCCTCAGCCTCTGCGCAGTGGGGATTTTTCAAGTTAATAAAAACTTAACTTAGGAAGGCCTAAAGGATGAGTGGCATATCCAGCTCTGGGGTCCAGAGGAAGGACGTGGAGCTGCTGGAGAGAACCCGGAGGAGGCACCAGGATGATCAGAGGGATGGAGCAGCTCTGCTGGGAGGGAAGGCTGGGAATTTGGGTTGTTCAGCCTGGAGAAGGGAAGCTTTGGGATGACCTCACTGTGGCTTCCCAGTGCCTGAAGGAACCACAGGAAACATGGAGAGAAACTTTGGACAAGGGATGGAGGGACAGGACAAGGGGGAATGGCTTCAAGCTGGAGAAGGGGAGAGGGAGATGGGAAATTGGGAAGGAATTGTTCCCTGGGAAGGTGGGGAGGCCCTGGCACAGGGTGCCCAGAGCAGCTGTGGCTGCCCCTGGATCCCTGGCAGTGCCCAAGGCCAGGCTGGACATTGGGGCTGGGAGCAGCCTGGGACAGTGGGAGGTGTCCCTGCTCATGGCAGGGGTGGGATGAGATGGGCTTTAAGATCCCATTTAAGATCCCTTCCAAGAGAGGAGGTTGGATGTTTCTGTGATCCCATTTTTGCAGTTTAAAGGTGAATCAGTCACCGGATGTGTCTTGATGTGCATCGTCTCTTTTTGGGCAGTAACTGCTGCCCCAAGCCTTTGCCTCAGTAAAGAGTTCAGACCTTGATGTCCTCCTTGGGCTCTTTAGAGGCTGACACGGCTCCAGTGTCTGTTAAAGGATGAATTCCTGCAGCTTGGAGAGGGATGTGGAGCCCCACCACAAGGGGTTTTTCAGTCCTTCCCTTTGGAGGAGAGGAGGAGGCTTCTCCTGAAGTGTAATTCCAGTGGTGCACCAAGGGCTGCATTTACAGCAGCTTTGCTGAAATAAAGGCAGGGGAAACCACACAAACACTGGTTGTAGCATCGCGTTTTATTTTTTGAGCCTTTTGCTTCACAGTAGTAATTAAACAAAATTAAACTTCAGGGTTTGCTTCTTTTTTCCCTGAAACGCTGCAAATGCCATGTTTGCCTCCAGAGGTGTGTTTTCAGTTGAGTCTGCATGTCTGAAAGTACAGAGTTGTGTGGTTCATCCCACCCATTTCCTTACCAGGCCTGGGTTTTTATTCTATTTTTATATTTTCATTTTTTTTTTTCTGTGAGTATATTAAATTTCTTCCAAACCATATTTCATGAACGTGCTTTTCACAGTCTGAGAAGCAATTAGACATGTTTCTTGCCTTAAATTAATTCCATGTGTTGCTACATTTGTCTGACTGCCACTAAATTTAGTGATTTTTAGATATTTTTTAAACTGGGGTGTAAAGATATGAGTCCCATGTGCTATTTCCCCCAGTGGCTTTCCAAAACTTTCTGTTATTGCATTCCCAGAAGATCAGAAAACTGAACTACTGCCTTGAAGGGTGAGATGGAGGAAGTTGTTTTATCAGCTTTTGAATTAGTTTCTTTTAAAAACACTGTTTTATTTCTGGGATGTTGATAAATTTAGTATATTTTTTCAGAGGAGCTGTAAGGTTGCAATTACATCTTCTTGAAAGGACAGGCAATGCAAAAATTCAATATCTATTAAAAAAAGTCTCAAACACAACTCTTCTGGTGCTTGAGGGTGTGAATGGCTCTGCACACCCAGCAGTGTCTTGGCATATTTTAGGTAATAAACACAATGTGTTGTGTTCAACTGATTATTTAACACATTTTTTCCTCTCCCTCCCTCTCCAAGGGCATATTCCCTGCCTCCTACATCCACCTTAAGGAAGCAATCGTTGAAGGCAAAGGGTAAGTTGGATCTGAAAAAGCACAGAACTCCTTTTTCCTGTTTTACCCCCATCATTTCAGTGCATTATCAGGTCACCTACAGTTGTTTCCAGGTAGTTTTTTGCCTTACTGAGAAATTATTTTGTGGTTTTTCCTGTTCCCTTCCCTGGTGTGTGCAACACTGAGAGGTTTGAGCTGTGTTTGTTGTTCAGATCCTTATGTATCAAATCAGCTTTGCTGGACATGCAGATAAAAGTCTCTAACCTGAATATGAAAGTTGAATTAAAAACCAGGAAAAAACCCACAACTGTATCCCAGGGGGAAAAGGAGGTGGAGTGAAATTAATAAATCATTACGCAGGTATGAAATGGAGTGAAGCAGGATTAAAATATTTTATTCCTTTGTGCCTGATTTATTTTTATACTCTGTTAAATATGTAAATGATCAAACTGCTAATCATGAGGTTGCTGCATAATGACATCCTTCTTGCTGATTGCAAAACTGCCTTTAAGTATCCTACTTCTGCAGTGTTAAAAGATGCTAGCTGGTGTTTCTCACCTTCGTGGCACCTCATTTTAAAACAAATCATGCAGGAACTTCGTGGCAATGAATTGAATCTTAATTTTTCATTGCAAGACCAATATTTTGCAAAACAGAATTACAGGGGAGTATCTTGGCGTTGTAGGTTGGGCACATCTGGTTTTATTCTTGGTTGTTTCTTGTAAAATATCTTGGTAATGAATGTTATAGTGAGGTGTGTTTGATATCCTTGTGGATGTAGAGATGAGGAGAGGCTGGGAAGGTTCTCGAGGGTGTGGAGTGTTAGGATAAGAGGGGATGGCCTTAAACTGTGAAGGAGGGAAGGTTTAGATGGGATATTGGGAAGGAATTCCTGGCTGGGAGGGTGGGCAGGCCCTGGCACAGGGTGCCCAGAGCAGCTGTGGCTGCCCCTGGATCCCTGGCAGTGCCCAAGGCCAGGCTGGACATTGGGGCTGGGAGCAGCCTGGGACAGTGGGAGGTGTCCTTGCCCATGGAAAGGGGCTGGATCAAGATCATCTTTAAGATCCCTTCCAACCCAAACCATTCCATGGTTCCATAATGTCAGCCCATCAAAATACCCTTCCTGTGGTGTGGCTGTGCTGGTTCCAGTGTTCCAATATCTGGTACGACCTTATTTTTGCTTATAGGTTTATAATAAGTGGTGCTGATTCCAGCCCAGTTTTATTCAGTTCCCTTTGGAAACGAACAGTTCTTCCCCAGCAATGGTTCTAGCTTAGGTGATTTAGGTCAGATACCAGCATAAAAATTTCCACAGAGGAGGCCGTCAAGCCTTGGCCCTGGCTGCTCTGGGCAGTGGTGGAGTCACCACTCCTGGAATTGCTCACAGAATGTGTGGATGTGGCACGTGGGGACACGGCTTCGTGGTGACTGTGGTGGTGCTGGTTGCACTCAGTGACCTTGCAGCTCCTTTCAAACCTTAATTCTGTGATTCTTCATTCTGCTGCTTAATTCAGCCTCGTTTTTCCCCCCCCCTCTTCAGCCAACATGAGACAGTGATCCCCAACGAGCTGCCCCTGATCCAGGAGGTCACCACCACGCTGAGGGAGTGGTCCATCATCTGGAGGCAGCTCTATGTGGTACGTGCAGCTCAGGAGAGCGTTTACCCTGGGAGAGCTGGATGGGAAAAGTGGCGCTGGGAAAGGTGCAGCGAGATAGAGGAAGGAACTGCTGTTTGTGAAGGAGCTGCTGATGGAATTCCCCTCGTGGTGGTGTTTCTAAAGGCTGCTTCCAGTGCTGAAAATCCGTGTAGCATCATCTCTGTTAAAGCACAAATCTCAGCAGTGATTCTCTTGCCTGTTTTTTCAAATCCCTTTCTTTTCCTGTGCAGAATCAGGTTTTTTTGGAGTGTTACCTTGATCTAGCAATAATCTGTTGAGCACTTATGACCCCTTTTTCATGTGGGTTCTGTTCTAGAAAACATACTTGATTTTTAAGGTGCATACAGATTTGGAGTAGTTCAACATATAATTTTATTAAAGAAATTTAAAAAGTAGTTTTCAGGCTATTTCTTAAGGCTGTTGGTCTGTGTTATTGCATAATTGAGTATTTAATGTTTAATTTGGGGGTGTGAAGTGAGAGCTTTGTAAATTTATCAGTGTAGGCCTTTAACTTCTCAGTATCCCTTTACTTGAAGTTGATTGTTCCCAAATTATTGACACCTTAACTTGCATCCCTGGTTCCAAACACGTAAGAATATATTCTTAGCAATCTGTAGTGATAATTATTGACAGTCTCTCAGATGGGAACATAGAAAAACAGAGATGAAAGTGCACAGAAGTGAGATCAAGAGTTGAAACTTGCGTTTAAAAGCGCAGTTGAGCTGTAAAGCAAGGCCTGCTGTGGGATTTAAGGCACCTGGCTCCCACTCCTGATGCTCTCATTGTGCAAGGTCACTGTAACAAGATAATGGGAACGTGAAATTCTTTTATTTAAAGCGGGGTTTAATGCAGTCTCTGTTTCCCATAAATATGTTTGAAATCTTGTATCATAAAAGTGCAAGCTGTGTAATGAAGACACCGAGTGGTAATGAAGATGTTTGTGCTGACTAATGTGGCTTTTAATCACGCCCATGAAAATAAAGATTAGGAGTAAGAGTGTAATGGAAATGATGTAGTGTGGCAATAGAGAAGATGAAGGATAATATCTTCGATGAAAAGGAACAGATTATGTTTTGAAGAGAGAGCTTTAAGGTGTTGGAATAGCAGGGAGGAAGTAGACAGGCAGAAATAAAAGTAGGAGGGGCAGAATCTGAAGAGGGCACTGAGAACAGCTTTGCCTTTGGTTCCAGTGCTGTAGAATCCCAGAATGGTTTGGGATGGAAGGGTTTTTAAAGCCTATTCAGTGCCAGCCTGGCCTTGGACACTTCCAGGGTGGGAAGTGGGGCTGGGACTTGGAGCAGCCTGGGCCAGTGGAAGGTGTCCCTGCCCATGGCAGGGGTGGCACTGGGGTGGCTTTAAGGTCCTTTCCAAACCATTCCATTCTGTGATTCCATGATAAACAATACTTCAGTGCTTTGCTAATAATTTGGAATCCAAGAGCAGGCAATCAAGGGAGGTTTGATTCACTGGAGGCAGCTGGTTTCAGACTGGGCAGCCTGCAGCTTTGAGGGATAGTCCATGCTGTCCATATCTTGCATATCAAAACCCATTCAAGGGCCACATTTGTGCCTTGATTCAGTTTGTGATTTGTGTTTGAATCTTGAATGGATGTTCAGGTTTTGTTTGCAGAGAGCAGGGGATGTGGGAATGTTTCCCATCTCTGTGGTTTGCTTGCCTGCAGCCTCGAAAATCAGGAACCTCTTCCCCATTTGGATTTGTCTGTATTTAGCTTCCAGCCATATGTGCCTGTTGTGTCTTTCTCTGCTACATTACAGAGCTTTTAATAATGGGTATTTTCTCTCTGTGAAGGTTCTCCCACTATAATCAAGCCAGCTTTTGGATAATCTGAACAGACTGAAGTCTTTAAGTTTCACAGTTAGATACCCTTTTCCCAGAGTCTTGGAGTCATTATGTTCTTTTCCTGCATCTTCTGCAGTTTTTCCTTGGTTTTTCTTTTTTAGCAGAGAATTTTATTGTAATTATTTAATTATTCCTAGCTTAGCTGAATGTTGCCAAGGAAAGTTTGTGTGTGCTGCTGGCAGTATTTAATATCCACAGTTCCAGGCTTTATAAACAATTCAGGTATTTAACTTCCTATCAAGTTTAGATCTTTCCTGGTGTTTCACTGTCCTTTAAAAGTTACCTGTGGGCTTGTATGGCGTTGATGTGCCCAGTGAGGGATTTTGAAGTGTTATTGTGGAGGTTTAACCAGGGAGGGGAAGGATTCTCCCATCTGTTCAGAACTTGAGCCTCTTGCTGTTCAAATGCACCGTTTTCAGTCCTGCTCTGCTCAGTGCAGAGGGTCACTGAATAAAGCTACCCGGGGAATCAATAAAAGGACATTTTCCCCCTCAATGCCTGAAAGCAGCATGACCCAGGTTTTAGGGTAACATGAAAACAAACATTTACCCCTATTTAGCTCCTTAAAGCTGAGTGCAGGATTCTGGACATTCAGTCTTCTGTGCTGTAGGAAGTGAGGCTCCTGTTTCAGATCTCTTGTGGACTTGCCCTTTGAATTCGTATTTATAGTTGCAGTTTATCCTGTGTATTCACAAGCCTTCAAACCTGATCTCTCCCCATTTCCACCCCCCAAAACAGCAGGACAACAGGGAGATGTTCCGCAGCGTCCGGCACATGATTTACGACCTGATTGAGTGGCGATCCCAAATCCTCTCCGGGACCCTGCCCCAAGATGAGCTCAAGGAGCTGAAAAAGAAAGTGACTGCCAAAATTGATTATGGCAACAGGTTTGTGAACAGCCTCTTGCAAGTTTTTCTGCCTGCAACCAGCTCACCCTGTGTAAGACACGTAAGCTGTCAAGGACTTCTCGCAGGATTCCTTTTTTCCCTGTAGCTGTAGAGATGAAATATTTGTGTATTCACTCTTCTGTTACAGCAAGATAAAGATGGAAGTTGATGCAGCATCTTAAAAGTAAAATATGTAGAGTGGAATCCATCTCTCTCTCCTGATGCTATCATCAATTTGATGCTGGTGTGAGCTATAATTTTTTTTAAGGCCAATTCAAAAGTGCAAAAACAACCCCAGAATTTTAAACTCCGCTTGCTTCTGCAGCACAAACAGTTGTCACCCTCTGAGCACCACCAGCTGCCTGTGCCCTCGAGTCACTCAGCTGCAATGTGATGTTGAAGGATTTGGCTCAGAAGCATCGTGTAGCTCTTGGTTCCTCTCCTTCCACAGGATCCAGCTGGTAGCAGAAGATTAATGGGGAGATTTCATGAAAGAAAGGAGTGATTTAGCACAAGAGGGTGGAAGTTGGGAAGGAAATACTGACCCAAAAGAGACAGCAGTGCAGGTTGCATGGTTTGGGATATTTTAGTGATTCAGATGTGCCCTCTCCCCAGACAGCTGGCGGGGTTTCAGCACAATTTTTATAAATAAAAGTTTTAGGTTATAACTTGTCTATGCAGTTATGACTTCCCATTTTGATCAAAAAGGAGAAATCAAATCTTACTCTTCATCGTTTGAAGCAGTGTTTTGAATACTGAGAGACAATGCTGTACTGCTCCTGTGCAGTCTTACCCATCTTGTGGAATTCTGTTGTCCTGCACACCTGGGGAGTGAAAAAGTTTTCACCAGCCCAGTCTTTAAGATGCAAATAGCTCATCATATTTCAGCTGTTTGTGTTTAATTCCTTAAGAACTGCCAGATCTGCAGTATTTCTGCTCGGGTACTTTAGCAGCAAAAGCTGTGATTAAAAAAAAAATTCTAAAAAGAAATTTAAAAAAATAATATTAAAGAAAAATTTAAATAAAAGTTAATAACTGCATTTAGTCAGTAATTATCATTTGTGATCTGAGATATGGACAGTGGCACCTCTGCAGGCAATTAACCAGATGTTGTTGGGATTATTTGTTTGGCTACTGGATTTTACCATCTGCCCAAGGAGTTGGTAAAAGTTGCTCTGAATAACCTCCAGATGCTCAGCCTTCAAACACAGTGGAACATCTTGTGCTGTGCTTTGTATTCCTAATGTTCTGATGGCCTAATTAAGTGATCAGAGCGTTCTCTGGGGAGTGCAGGAGGGAGGCGAATGTGAACTACTGAGGAAATCCTCACCACTGAAAGGTAACATATGTTTCTAATAAAATCCTGCATTCACTTGTGCCTAACAGAAGCATGAATGGGGGTTTTAGGATCCAGACAGAATGAATTCATTATCTGCGTTAGAAATACTAGGTGATCTTTAAGGTCCCAACCCACATAATTCTAAATGCTTTCTGTCCTAATCATGTCCTCACTTTTCCTGACTGGTGAGGCACTGATTCATAAATAAGATTTCTTTCCTTCTATAAATACAGACAGAAGTTTCGCAGCATATTGTCAGAATAACTGAGGAAGCAAAAATGTCCTTAGGAATCTGTATTTTTAATATCTTTCTGAAATTGGGTCAGGTACATTTTGTTGTGAAAACGCTGATTTTTTTGTTCAGTTGCAAGTATCTGTAACTGGGACACTTAAGAAACAAATATTCAGATTTTTTTTTTTCCCCGAGCATCATTTGCAAGTTAAAGGCTAAAACAAAGGAATTGAATCAAAGGAGGGTTTGCTTCGACTTCTTTGACAGTCTGTGCAAACAGTGGTGTGTTGTAGTCTGGGTTAGGAGTCTTTCCCTGAATTTCTGAGCTTTCCCCTGGCCCAGGCAGTTTCCCCATGGAAGGACAGCAGGACTGACAGTTCCAGTGCTCTGTGGGTGTTTCTCCTGCTGTGACTGCTGGCCAGGGAACAGTAGTAGGGAGGAGGAAAACATCTTTGGCTGCTTTTCTTTTTAGTTTCGATGATGAAACCATTTTCTCACCAGAAAGTTCATCTGGGAGCGTGATGTTCTGGGGGTGCTGGAGAGTTTTGTGGTGGCTGGGTCTGGGTCCAGAGCAGAGCTTAGGAGGTGGTGCTTAAAAATCTGCAGCTTGAGTGAGGTTTGTCTCCCCTGCAGGTGCAATTAATTGGAGGGGTTTGGGTGTTGACCCCACTCAAGGGTTTAACACCTCCAGGTCTGGAAGGGGGTGAGGAGGAATCCTCCAAGTCCATGGAAACGTCTGTGTGTGCCACAGCTCCTGTTTTCACGTGCTTGCAGGTTATGCCCAGAGGGAGTTTCCTTTCAGATAAATCATGAGCCCCTGTGTGACTTATCAGGCACAGCAAATTTGATTTAAGCTCATTGATCAAACATATTTCAACCCCAAAGTTACGGCAGCTCCACTGGGAGAGCTGACCACAGAGTTAGGAGGAGATAGGGGATGCATTTATTGGGATGGAGGTGACAAGGTCAGGCTTAGGGAAGGGACCTGTTTTTTTCACCCTTGGCTCTGCTGCCAGCACTGTGGGAAACGTGGAAAAATGTGAAAGGTTTTTCCTGAGTGTGGGTTTGATCATGGCAGAAACCTTCCCCTCTGCAGACAGTAATTGTGGATGTTAACCCCCTGCTGGCAGAAATCTGCCTTCTGCTTTAAATAACGGGAAACCACTCCTGCCTTACCTTGTGGGGTTTGGGTAAAACATGAATTTGCAGTTGGAGGAGAAGGGTGGAGTGGGAGACATGAGCTGTGTGTGGTGGGACTTGGTTGTTCAGACCGTTGGATAAATCAGAGGAGGAGCCCAAGTCTCTGGCAAATTTATTTGTTTAAGAAATTGCTTCCCCAGCTGTTGTGCTGTTTGATTTCCATCCGTTCTCCCTGTGCTGTGGGAATGGAACTTCCAGGGTTGCTGACATGTTAAATTGCATTATCATGTCTCAAATAATTTCTTTTCCATCACGTGGCAGGTGTGCAGGTTGAACACTTGGCAGGTGGTTTTTTAGGCATTCCTTTGAGCGCTGCTAATCCACAACCATTTTTTTTTGTCTTGTTTAGAATTCTGGATTTGGATCTGGTGGTTAGAGATGAAGATGGCAACATTTTGGACCCAGAGCAGACCAGCACCATCAGCCTTTTCAGAGCACATGAAATAGCTTCCAAGCAAGTGGAAGAGAGGCTGCAGGAGGAAAAAGTGAGAGACTCTCTGGCTTTTCCCTGTGAAACACAAAGCTGTGAACTAATTGGATGTCTGTTATTTTTAGCATTGGTGATGAGGGATTTGATGTGTTTATGAAGAATTATCAGGCTTAAACATTTTGTAGGGACATTGATGTCTTAGGCTGTTTTTTTTTCATCCCTTAAAGGGTTTAGTAGAATTTGTGGTTCAGACCTATATGAAAAAATCAGGTGCATTTGTAGGTTAATATCAGAGATGTGCCTGTGAGAGGTTTGTAAGTTAGGTTGTCATCAGAGTTTGCTTGAGAATCACGAAGAATAAAATCCTCATTCTTGTGCGGCTTCTTTATGCCAATCCTAAAAACTTTCTTTTGAAATAAAAGGGGCAAATTTAAAGCCCTTCTCAGTGTTGAATTGTCAGCACCTTTGCAGTTCAAAATCCTTGTTTTTAAAAGGAAGAACTTTTCTGTTACTTTTTGTGTTGTGTGTTCCTGGTTTTTTTTTTTTTTTTCAGGTATAGTTGAGGCTCAGTTTTTTTCTCCATTTGTCTCTCTCTACTTAATAAGTGAAGATATCTTTTCTGTCCTTTTTCTCTTTTT